>APFE031087733.1:0-31272 GCA_000404065.3 Pinus taeda | reverse complement strand
GAGGCAGTTGAAGGAAGTGAACCAAAGGCGTTACTGGTGAACGGAAAACAATTTTTGAAACAGGTTGAAAATAGTGAGATGAATTTTGCTGTAGTAAGGAGAGCTATGACAGTTGTGTTGCACACAGAAATCACAGATTTGCCTGTAGAAATACAGCAGATGTTAGAGGAGTTTGCAGATATAGTAGTAGACGACTTGTCGGATAAGCTACCTCCCAAGAGGAGCATTAGCCACCATATTGATTTCATACCAGGAGCCAGCTTACCGAATAAGGCAGCTTATAGAATGAGCCCTAAAGATAACGAAGAAATTAGAAAGCAGGTGCAGGAGCTATTGGATAAGGGGTTAATCAGAGAAAGTTTGAGCCCGTGTGCTGTACCGACAGTTCTCGCCCCCAAAAAGGGAGGAGAGTGGCGGATGTGCACTAATTCCAGAGCCATCAACAAAATCACCATACGGTACAGGTTTCCGTTACCGCGCATGGATGATATGATGGACTGTTTCAGTGGGGCGGCTTATTTTTCCAAGATAGATTTGAAAAGTGGATACCATCAAATACGGATACGTGAGGGAGATGAATGGAAGACAGCTTTTAAAACGAATGAAGGCTTATACGAATGGTTGGTCATGCCGTTCGGTTTAAGCAATGCTCCCAGCACTTTTATGCGACTCATGAATGAGATGCTAAAGGAATACATAGGGAAGTTTGTAATTGTTTATTTGGATGACATACTGATTTTCAGTAAGACACGTGAAGAAAACCTCCGGCATGTACGAAGAGTGCTTGAGAAGCTACAGCAGAATAAATTATTGATTAATCTGAAGAAGTGTACATTTTTGTAGAAGGAGCTGATTTATCTGGGGTTCGTGATAGCAGAGAATGAATTGAAAATGGATCCAGAGAAAGTGACAGCAATCGTGAATTGGCAGTCACCCAAGAATTTGTTCGAGGTAAGGAGTTTTCATGGATTAGCAAGTTTTTACAGAAAATTTATTAGAGATTTTAGCAGGATCTGTGCTCCTATGTTGGAGACCATCAAAAAGGCCAGCCAGCCTTTTCGATGGACAGAAGCGGCGGAAAAGAGCTTTCAATTACTGAAGAAGAAAATAACGGAGAGACCAATCCTTAGGCTACCAGACTTTCAAAAACTATTTCAGGTACGTTGTGATGCAAGTGGGACAGCAATTGGGGCTGTGCTCAGCCAAGAGGACAGACCCGTGGCGTTTTTCAGTGAAAAACTGAATGAAAGTAGACAGAAGTACTCCTCCTACGATAAGGAATTTTACGCAGTAGTACAGGCACTGAGACATTGGAGGCATTACTTGCTGGGGAACGAGTTCGTGCTGTTCTCAGATAATTCTGCATTACAGTATGTAATGCAGCAGCATAAGCTTAACCATAAGCACGCTAAATGGGTGGAGTACCTACAAAGTTTTAATTTTGTGCTGAAACATATCAGCGGGCAAGCGAACAAGGTAGCTGACGCATTGAGTAGAAAAGCTTTGTTATCTCAGGAAAGGACTATGCAGGTTTTGGGATTCGAACATTTGTGGGATCTATATAAGACAGACCGAGATTTTAGAGAGGCTTACGAAGCGTGCCAAAATCCTTTAGTCAGAGGAAACAGTCCTTGGGTGGACTATAATATACAGGAGAAATTACTTTTCAAGCGAGGACAATTGTGTATCCCCAGCTGTTCAATGAGGGAGAATATCATTCGAGAAAAACACAGTGGGGGATTGGCTGGACATTTTGGGATTGACAAGACTTTGGAACAGCTTAGTCACTTTTACTTTTGGCCGAAAATGAGACGGGACGTACAACGTTTTGTGACTAAGTGAAAGGTGTGTCAATTGGAAAAAGGACACAGCCAGAACACAGGACTGTACACACCATTACCTATTCCAGGCAGACCTTGGGATTATGTGAGTTTAGACTTTGTATTGGGATTGCCTAAGACACAGAAAGGATATGATTCGGTAATGGTGGTGGTAGACCGTTTCTCGAAAATGGCACATTTTGTACCTTGTCGGAAAACCAGTGATGCTACTTATGTGGCTCACTTGTTTTTTAACGAGATTGTCCGATTACATGGTTTACCCACAACCATCTTATCAGACAGGGATGTAAAGTTCACTGGACATTTCTGGCGAACCTTATGGAAGAAAATGAATACCCAATTAAGCTACAGTTCTGCTTACCATCCGCAGACAGATGGACAAACAGAAGTTGTGAACAGAAGTCTAGGAAATCTGTTACGCAGCTTGGTCGGAGAAAATTCTAGAATGTGGGACCGAGTGCTGGCACAAGCAGAATTTGCTTACAACGATTCACCGAATCGTAGCACAGGTCTCAGTCCTTTCCAAATTCTTTATGGAATGCACCCACAAGGAGTGCATGAACTTCGGGATCTTGGTTTACAGGAACGGCGGAGTGCGGATGGCGAATATTTTGCAAATGCTATGTGAGATTTACACGAACAAGTCAAGGCAAAGTTACAGGATAGCAGCTTGAAGTATAAGGCACACGCAGATCTGAGGAGGCGAGAAGTCCATTTTGAGGTAGGGGATGAAGTTCTGGTACACTTACGCAAGGAGCGGTTTCCTAGAGGTACGTACAACAAATTAAAATTCAAGAAAATAGGACCTTGCAAAATCTTGCGGAAGTTTTCAGCGAATGCCTACGAAATCCAGCTACCTCTTGGAATAGGCATATCGCCTATTTTCAATGTGGCAGATTTGTTTCCTTATTCAGGCGAACTATTGGAAGAAAAGACGGATGAATCAGGACAATCCACGCGGCACACCCAGGAAGACAGAAACAGTTGGAAGAAACAGATGCCTTATGTCCAACCCCCTGAGATCGAAGGCATCCTCGAAACTCAGGTAGTTAGACATACTAGGCGGAAGAATTATTTTCAGTACCTGGTCAAGTGGAAGAACCATCCAATAGAGGACAGCTCATGGCTTGACGCCAGGCAGATTGAACGAACAGGGACAATAGTGGCAGAACTCATGAACAGGAGTCATGATCTTTTCTCACCCCGGGAGCCTGATGCAGGAGCATCCAGCTCCCAATGATGAAGCAGATAGACCCCGAACAGGTTCACGAGCAGGACACCAAAGTTGTCGGATCCTGCTGGAAATAATTTTTCTTTTATTGTTAATTTTAATTTTTACAGGTCAGAGGGAGTTAGGAGATTTACTTTCCAGCTCTTTACACTTAAGTTTGTTAATTAGTTTTATTGTCAAAAGCAGGCTAGTTTAGGTGAGTTAAGAAAATAACAATTGGTTTCTTTTAAAAGCCTTTTAATTATCTGAACAGTTGTATTTTAGAAGTAAGAACAGAATACATAACTGTTTTTGTAACAGACAAACAAACTGAAAGCCTTAACTGTACAAGAGGCTATAAAAGTAAGACAGTGATGAAAAACTGAATAATAAAACAAAGCAGAGCATTCAAGTACCTAGAGAAACTGTCCATCTTCCTTTCTGTTATTTCTTTCTAATTTGTTGAACAATCTCCCACATATGAGTATCTTCATTTTATGCTACTGTAAATTAAATTGTGACAAAGTGTAATAAAGCGAAGTTCGAAAGCCTTGCCGACCAGCAAACAGAGTCAGGATTCAAAGAACGCGGCCACAGTCCAATAAATGACATACCAGTTAACGACTACAAGAATTATAAAGCACTGACAGAGCATCATCAGAAATCGAATGTACAGGTACACAAAATAGAACTTTTTCTCATATTTCATTCAATACAGTTATAGCACAGTCCATACAATAATACACAGTCAAACAAGGAATAGAGTGGTAACAGACCCTTAAGGGTTACATACAGTATTGTATTCAAAACTATCACAACACTCTATACACAGAAGGATCGCTATCGAAACCGGAGCCGTGTACACCAAATACCCAAGACAGAGTGTGAAGGGACAAAACTCTCGTAAGGGTTGGACTGAAATATAGAACCAAAACTAAAGGAGCCGCAGCGTAGGTGAGAAATATCTCATACAAACACACACAGGAAAACCCATTATCCGATTTGACTTATGAGCTAACAGAAACAACCCATATGGAAAGGTTCCAGGCCTACCCAGAATTATTTTTGAGTTGTCAACTATAACTGAGGGTCGAACCGTGCATCTTCCAGGTCCCAGAGAGAGACATGCAACCAAACAAACAACATATGTTAGGGTTAGTTGAACACAGAGTATGGAGCCCTCGAATTGAACCATATTCAAACTGAAAGACAAACGAGCACAGGGTTGTGAGAGTTTACATGAAAGCCGTGTGCAGAGAAGCCACCAAATCGGAACCAGAGACACCATGAGAAACTGAACGACCAGAGGAGCAAGCAGATTAGACTCTAGCCGACAGAAAACCAGAGATTGAATCAGGGACAGGATAGCTTACCTGAGTTAAGAGTTCTTCCACGCGTTCCATCGACCTGCTCGGACAGCAAAGAAGCAATAGTTTTCGGAACCACGATTTGGTCATCCAAGATACAGACAAGAACCAGAACAGAGGCACAAATTCCATACATAGAGAATGAACAAACATTAGACCAGAACCAGGAGCGAAACCACCGGCTGAATTCCAATAAAACAAGAATGTATCAAAACGTATATGCCTAACCTTCTTACTAGCTGAATAGAAGACAAGCAGAACTTACCCAGGGCCACAGTGGATAGTTAAAGACGCGTACAGGAACAGAGGAAGTAAACAAATCCACAGACCAGAGCATTTCGCAGAGCTCCAGAAACCCTCCACGAGCAACGACAAATGACCGAAGTATCGCGAAGGCGGAGTTAGGGTTAGTTTATCTACCAACACCGAGGCAAGGACAGAGCCATAACTGCGAACAATAAATTCCTCAGCTACCGAAGCCAAGCGCGAGAGAAATATCAATTGTGCAGACAGACACGTATACATACAGGTGGAGGTATAAAAGTGTTAAAGCCCGCTAGCGTGGGCTGGGACCCATCAATCAAATTTTAAGGAGTGGAATTCAAAATTAAATAGTACAAGTGTCCAATTCATCAAACATTGAAATTTTTAAATGTGATTTTCATAAATGTGGTTGGCATGTAAAAATGTTCTTTGTATGGATTTTAGAACTTTGAAGATTAGTTTCTATTAAAAATGCAATTGCAAATTTATCAAACATGGAAATTTTTAAATGTTATTTTACAATTGTTATTATTTAAATGTGCTAAGATTTAAATTTTGACATGGGAAATTTAAAATAAATAAAAGCCCTACACATCCAAGTTTTAAAATGCAAAAATTAAGTTTCGAAATGTGAGGTTCAAAATTAAATATGTCCAAATTTTTTACCTAAATAGTGCAGTAAAAATTTCAAGGTAATATTTTGTTAGCAATTTCATTATAAAATTATTATGAAAAAATAACTTCATTAAAAAAAAGTAAAAAAAATATTATTAATGTTCAAAATAAATAATTTTAAAAATTGTTATTATAAAATGATGGCAGAAATAAATTTAAAATTAGAATTTTAAAAACCAAAGGCATAGAAAAATAATAATACTAAACCACAAAGCATGATAAACACAATAAAAACACTGACACTCCTCCATCATAGCTTTGGTCATTGCTATCCATGAAGGATGGGAGAAGAGGCAATCCCCTCTCAAAAAGAAAATGCTTACTATATATCTATTTACATCAACAATAATATAATTGTATTAACCAACTACACATCATCTACTTGCTACTCCTATATGATTTGGACCCTCCATCAACCTCCCCTCTCCATGTACCTTGTCTGCCACAATACCTTACTCTTGTAAACAACATTTTCCATATACCTATTTCATATCACAAGAGAATTAAATATTTAGTAGCAATTTTAGTGTGCATTAATAAAAACAAAAACAATTACCTAAATATTCTCTCAAATCTAACTCTTATTATGTTGGTCTATATCATGAATTGATTAAATTCTTGTGCAGAACTTCCTTCTCACCTTCCAACTCACCAAAAAGATGTTACTCTTTTGTTAAACAATATTTCATGTGTGCTCTCCTCCTGAGTCCACCTGTTTCATATCATAAGAAGGTTAAATGTTTAAAGCCCATTTTATCTTGATACAATAAATACAAAATACAATTAATTATATATTCTTTCAAATCCAATTCAAAATAAATAAATGGGACACATAATAGAAATTTGGCTTTTATAAATTTCCCAGGCATTTAGCATGAAATCAAAAGTAATAAACTGTAATACATATTGTTATGCATGCTAATAGAAAGTCTTGAACAACTAAATATCCCCTCTTTTCTCACACAATATCAGCAACCTGAAGGCAAGCCCCCTAAGAATAAGAGGCCTCACACATCTACACCTCATACTTCAAAGTCAAAACATAGCAGAAATATTTGCTGGCATATGTTTTGCAATTGGAATCTACTCTATTCCCTTTCCAAAGCATTTATTCTACTGCCTCTTAGAGACCGCTGTAAATATTATTATGGTTTTAATTTAATTATGTTGACATGAACATCCTCTATTCCATTTCTAAAGCATTTTGATCTACTGCTTGTTAGAAAATGCTGTAATTGTTATGGTTTTAATTTTATTCAGTTGACATGAACTTCCTTAGATGTCACTGCCATTTCAATTACACTGGTTGGGCTGTAATCTCTCAAACTGAAATAGAAAACAAGCTTATATGGGCTACCTCACAAAAATGACACTAATATGGGCTACCTCCACAAAATTGTTCAGAAATAGAAAACACACTTATATGGGCTACCTCACAAAACTGTTCATAATATAATGATCAAGAGAGAATAAAGAATGTTGAACCTGTATGACACCATTTCTAAGAGATTGATTTCAAACAAAGAGACAGTAATTTTGGTTCAACCTTTGACAAAATAAAAGTGCCTACCCTAAACTAATTACCACAAATCACAAGACATATTGCTCGAGAGAAAGGGTTGTCCCTCTGACAAAACCGTGAGCAGCAATGAGCAGAGGCAGAGGCATGAGGCAGAGGAAGTTATTGCGGAGGTGATTATCTTACCAGGTAGCAGAGACAAGCACAAAACAAAAACCAGAACAGCGCCTCATTGCCTTGGAGAAACCAAGGGCGCTAACCCTCACGCAAAAATTTGTTTCCATAGCTATGCCAACAGGGGTTGTGTGAGACCATATCTTTGAACGAATCCCCAATTTTTTTTTAAAGGTTTTCAATGATTTAAAATTTATGGGGTTTCTCTAAAAGCAAAAACAAAACAAACGCATGCTGAAAAACATAACTCCGCTCTATTAAAAACGAACATTATAAAAGAAAATAAACTTGTAACTATCCAAGAACATTGACAGCTCTTAAATACAGTCTTAGAAATCCAAGGCATCAGAGATCATGGATCTTTAGATTTGGGTTTATCTTTACATCGCCTTGGAACACAAGGGAAACCTATAATGCACTTAAACCCCGTCCGTCCGTTTTATTTATGAATAAATTGTTATATAATTTAGATTCTCACCTGCAATAGGAAAAACCCATAGCAATCCATAATTATATCCTTCTACTCCAAACACAAAGCCAAAACAACGAGTACTGGGAAAACAACAAATCCAAAACAACGAGTATTGGGAAAACAAATGTGCACAATAAAATGATCCAAGCACACCCACAATTAATTCAGATGATGCATTACAAACCATCTTAAAATACAAATGAAAAATAATAGGGTGCATACCTTGTCCTAGTGGGATCCCATGTCCTCTTCTCTTTTCTTTAGCATTATCTTGACTATAACCCCAACCAACTAGAGCCAAACTCCTCTCCCTCCTAACCCAAACCAACTAAATCTAATTTCCTCTACCTCCACCCAAACTGAAAAGAGAAAACCAAAACCAAGCCAAAATAAAATTAAAAAAAAAAAACCAAAAACAGACACAGTAACAATTATTCAATTAAGCATGGCCATGCTGGAAAAACAGCAAAAACAAACCAGAAAACTAGTAAAAACATCTAACAAATCTTATTTCTTCTCTCGCTCAGGCAACTCACAAACTAAATTCCACGCACTGGTATGGATCACCCGATTGTTAAGCTCCACCGTTAGCATGAGATGGAACAATACCAAATGTAAAAAGGCATAATCAGGGAAGCTAAGGGAAGCTGGAAAACGACGCCCACATGCCTGGCTCCTCTGCGCATTCATTTCCTGCTCCTCTGCGCATTCATTTCCTGTCATAAGGATGGAATGCCCATCCTCGCCTCGCTTCACCTGTACAACCTCCCTACCTAATGCCGCAGGCTTATACTAATTATATCGATATTGGATTGGATGGGATATTTATGTTTTAGGGATTTCACTTCGTATGCTTAAAGATTTTGGCTTCTGACAGGCTGGCACCAAGTGAGGCTGTTCATAGCTTTTATAAAAATTTGAATTGTGGCAGTTGAGTTTGAAATCAAAATTCACCAACATCACCCTCCACCGCCATATATATATAATTAAAATATTGCTTTGATATTAATGTTTTAATTTCTTCTTTAATTATTATTATTATTTGCTCATCAATATGATAGAGTTTAAAATTACTGGGTTATTTATTTTTTATGATATTATCAAGTTAAGAAATATAATGTACTATATAAAATGGTTGGTTTAATAGAATGGTTTAATATTATATTAGTGTGTTTTATCTTTTTCTAGAGACTTGCATATACTAAGAATATTTGTTTGCATCATCAAGTTTATCTCACACTAGACAATTCCAACTAATCTTTCACTTGCACATTAGTTCATTGTGCTCAATATGTTTCTTTTACAAATGCCAAAAAATATTACAACAAACTAACTTGTTCTCTATCAATATCACTCAAAATGCTAACAAACTTCAATTGATCCAATAATCTAACCATGTTTTAAGAGGCACCTTCATACATAACTTGTGCCTTTCCTCCGTGCCTTTAGAAAACAATGGTATTGGGGGGTAATCACCCGCTTTTCTAAAACCGAGAATAATATTCTTTTCGATGGGTTAAAATATATTATTTTTATTGGCAAAAAATTGCCTCTCCCTCTTCTCTGCAAGAGTGGAGCCATTTCCGAAGAAATGACATCCCAACCTCAATCACACGGCTTTATGAATGTCACAATAAAACTCCATTACGTTCTTCCACAGATTGTGACCTAACTCCTTAATGTTGTCTTCATAGAGTTGGGACAAAGGCTATGTGAAGGATCTAACATTCACTTAATGCATTGGACAAATTTGAACAAACTTTTCATCTTTTCAATAGTTGAGATATGGCACACGTCCATCAATCTTGCATTTTTTGCACCTACCTACAAAGACTTGTGTCATAACATTACTCAAACAATATTCATTCAACGAATAATGGGAGGATACTAGCCACCTCGCTATATTTGCTTTCGTTTATAGCACACCTCGCCAATCATACTTGGGAATGATGTTTACATTCTTAATATTGTTATGGAGGGCTACAAAATATCAACAAAAGATTATGATGCATATGACATCAACATTGTCTTCCTTCTCTCGAATCTTGTGCACACTAGGTCTCTTTGTCGATATTTTCGACATCTCTATTGAGTGGTTATCTTAGATCTCCACACTCCTCCTATCATTTCTCACGATCACAAATTTGAACAAAATAATTTTCTATGTTATATCATAGTTTAAAAATTCAACGTGTGTTCAAACTAATAAGCCCAATAAACACAACAAAGATAAACTATGAACCTTGCAGATACCTCGAGGATACTCTATCTATTTAACCTAATCACTACACAAAATGACGTGACCGCATTGAAAGGTATGCATCATCCTCTCTAAGGATGTCTCTAGTTACTTTTATATGCTAGTGCATCTTTCCTCAATCTTTGGTGATTTCTAGAGCTTGGTCCAAGACTCTCTCTCTCTCTCTTTCAGTTACTTCCCATGTGTTCCAACTCGCTTTCGTCACTTGTTCATGTATGGACCCAACCCGCATTTATAAATTTTTGACCAACCATTCTTCTTTCATGAAAGTTGTTTGTTGCACTTCGTGTTTTTCTGAAGGCATGCATGCACTAGGAATATGTGTTTGGATCTCCAACACCTTGGTTCAATTTTCAACATCTCCATCCAATATTCTTCTTGAAGCATCTATACTATGCCACGTAACAATTAGAGTAGTGAATTCCAAAAAAAATTCCACCTACACATTCATTGACTAAGCTCAACATGTTTCCTTTACAAATTCCAGAAGCGAGAGAGAAAAAAAGAAGAAGAAGAAGCACAAACAACATGTTCACTAACAATATCATTGAAAATGCTAAGAAGTTGCATTTGATCCAACAACCTAACCATGTTTTCAAAGAAAACTTCATATATAACCTTGTGCATTTACTATCGAGTGTGAAATTTTCCATAAGTCTCGTTTTTCCTCTCCTTATCTCTAAAAACAACAAGTAGTTTATTTCATATGGAAGTTTAATAGCACACGTAGAGCAATCTCTCCACATCTACAACATTTGGATTTCTTTTGTACAAACTTACAAGACAAAATATTAAAAAAGGTAGACATCCCATAACTAAAACACTTTCTACAGATAAACGCCTTTCTCTTTCCTCCCATCATCAATCAATCATGCTACAATACTTATCATCGTGCTTCTTCCGTTCCAACATGCGTTTCTATGGAATGAATTATAACATGGTAGAGTTTGATTCAAGGGCAGGGAATTCCCTAATCAAATTGGAAAGAAAGAGAGTGGCATTAACAATTGTTCTTCCTACATTGCTCGTAGCTCCCTTCACTATTGTGAAACAATTATTTTTTTCTTCCTTCAAAAATAATGTTTGTTTATGAGAATTTTTTTGGCGTAAATCACATGATATTTCATTTGTCAACGCGTTTCGAACCAACTAGTGTGGTTCATCCTCAGGATAAGTTGAAGAATCAGATCTAGCTCAGCATATTAAATAGTTAGAGTAGAACATCCAATGGCTATATTTCTTAATGCTATGTGGCATCCACATGTAATCTAAATGGCTCTGCGATGTCTGCACAAACGGTTCCGCGTCACACCATACCACCAAGGATGAGGTTTCACGGTGTTACCACCAACCAAGAATAGGTGATTTTAAACATGGGAAGTGTTCGGTTTCAGACCTCGCCCCCTCCTTAATTCTGAGTACATCGGGCGACGGACCTCATCATGAACATGGATCGTTGATTGTTCTCGTGCCCCTATTGAACCTTGGGAAAGTAGCTCCCGGTTAAATGGGGGACCCACAACGTGGGTTTCCATGTTGAACACCCATATGTACAACCATGGTGTACTAGGGGGCACCATGGTGATAATGGGCCGTTGAGTAGTATATGTATGTAAAACAATGTACTACATCAATTTTACTATATATCTCCTTTATTTTATCTCATTTTCATAAACATAAGTACAAGCCATTTAAAAATAATAAATAAAATATAACTACCTCGTTTTTTTGCCGAAGCAAGCGTCAATCCTTCTATTTCATCAATCCAAAAGAAAAATTACATAATGTACAAAAAACCCATTCATTTACAAGAACTTACGAAAAAGGAATCCACGCCAATGACAAAGACCCCCCACCCTACTAGAAAATCACCAGACTAATGAGAAACAAACACGGGAAGGCAACAAGAACACCCAACCACTAGGGAAGTTCCGGAAAAGCACACTCCCCGGAGCCCACAAATGACAACAATCACCCCCACCTGCGCAATACCCACACGCCATTGAAGAGGGAAAAGACGCGCCAAACATGATGAATAGATATAACCCATCTGGCCCCACAAACCAACATGTTCAATCCAAATCGTTGATCCACGTTGTTGGATCCAACGGCCAGGAATCATATCACGCAACCTAACACGACGGAACGATAGTGTGCGATCGAGGGCGGTTTCCAAATCTACCACCCTGCCACGTGTTGCAATCCCTATGGGATTGCTACTGAAATTGCAAAACCACAAACCGCTCAAGCATCGTGCGATCTCCGAAAAGCCAACTGGGGCATGGTTTTCAAGCCCGAAAGCTGAAATGGGGAAAATTACAGCTACCAGAAAAACTAACCTCGCATTCTGCCTATTCCTACTACGGAATCTGAAGCCGATACTGTGCATGTTTGGGAAATGACCAAGCAAATTTCCATCCGAAAAACTGGGGACCCCGTTCAACTGTCTCCGGGATAAAATGAGACATAACTTAGCTTGCCCTCCTGCCAAGTACATATTGATAGGTTGCAGTGGTTCTTGCTAGAAAAACCAATTCATGCTTGTCATCGTGGCCCAATATCGAACAACTTCTCTGTCTTTTGTAGCTTGTTCCTCGCATAGAGCCTCTAAACGGTTTTGAGTTATCTCCTACCACTTTTTCGCCATCCCGCAATCTGCATTGTTCACACCTTGGTTGGCGAGTGAGTCTGCTAGCTTATTGGCAGTTCGTCGAACATGGTTGAAACTAACCGTTCGAAGCCGATTGAGGTGAACATGGATTCTTTGGTAAACCTGGATTAGTTTCCAATGATTTGAGACTTTCTCTGGCCAAGTACCATAGTTGATTCTTTTCACAGAGTTAATGGTAATCTCTGAGTCCGCTTCTATAATGACATTTGAGCCATGGTTCTGAGTCAAAAACTCTAGACATTGTTCCAGAGCCATTAATTCCGCCATATTATTTGTGGCTCTTCCTAAATGGCAGTGGAAGATAACAATAATACTACCCTCTTCATCTCTTAAAACTCCTCCAAAACCATCTCTTCCTAGATTGCCTTTTGAAGGCCCATCAATGTTGTATTTCACATAGCCTTTCGGTGGAGGTTGCGAGAAATCCTTTTCTGTAACCATAGATATGTCCTTCCTGATCAGTCCTTGGGGAGTAATCCCTTGCATTACGAGTTGCCTGAGAGTTCTCAGCTCAGTCTCAGAGGGGGGATTCTTGGGGAGATTGCACACTATGGTGCTAACAGTCTCCGAGAGCTGTTTTAGGATCAGATCAAATAGACGATGAGGGATAGACTTTTCATTCCTGAAAATTCTTTTATTCCTTTCTTTCCAAACATTCCAGATAATGAAGCTTGGCATGAAGGCCCAGGCCAAATTAAGGAACTCATCTCTGAATAGTTTCTTCTCCACTTGTTTAGGGTATTTTTGATACTACTTCGGTCCCTATCTGTCTCTTGGAAAATGGTAGAGAAAGAATCCCACAACGAGGTGGTGTAAGTGCAACTGTTGAGAATGTGCTCCATTGTCTCCTCCTGCTCTTCTCAGAGCTAGAATCTGGTAGGCCCCATAACACCCCTTTTCCTAATGTTGTTCCAAGTTAAAATTTTCTTATGATGAACCAACCACATGAAAAGCTTGATCTTCATCCAACCTTGGTGCTTCAAGAGGCGCTGCAAGGTCTTTTCTGGAACACTGGAATCAAGCCCAAGGAGAATACCTTTAGCTCCCTTAAGATTAAAGGTGCCATTATTTTTATTGCCCCATCTCAATTGATCCTTCCCCTCTGTTACCAAAATCATCCTTTGTTTTAGCAAGCTCCAAAGAGCCTCTGCTTTTACTTTTATGGGGCTACCATCTCCACAGTCATTTTTTCTCGAGCTTCTCCACTTTCCGAAGATCTCAGCAAGATCCGAGAAATCCTTTACTTTGTTTAACCCTTGGGAATATGTTTCGTGCTTGAGGCTTAAAAATCCTCAGTTAACAACGTTGGTTCTCGTTGCCATTTGTCCTCCCAAAAGAGTGCAAGCTCTCCTGCTCTGATTTCCCAGAAACTGTTTTTTTGAACTAGGCTTCTATTTTCCGAGGCTCTATTCCAGATGTGAGAGCCTTTTAAATTTCCAAACATTCTTATGAGATCATTAGTGTGCCAAGAGCTGGCATATTTCTATTTCGAGATCCTTGCCCACTAGGTTTTTGGCTCTTGAACCCATCGCTACCTAAGCTTGGCTCCTAGAGCTTTACTAAGAATATCTTGATCATCCAAGCCTAGGCCCCCGTGGCTCTTGGGTTAATAGATTTTATCCCAAGAAACCAGGTCCCATTTCTTCTTTGTTACCTCCTTACCCTAGAGGAAATCTGTTTGGATATTCCTGAATTGCTCTAAAACACCTTTGGGAGCTAGGAGGGTCGATAACATGAAAATCGGGAGAGCTTGCAGAACCGAATTTGTCAGAACAAACCTGCCTGCGAGGTTCAATACTTTCAAGGTCCATTTTTTGACTCTGTCCTGCAACTTATTAAGCACCGGTTCCCAGATACTCTTGTGCATTGGTCTAGCTGTGAGAGGAACTCCCAAATACTCTGTGGGGAGGGAATCCCTTTGGAAGCCAAGAATTCTTGAAATATTTATGTGAATAGCAATGTTAGTGTTTAAGAAGGAGATTTTTGACTTAGAGAGATTAACTTCCACACCTGTAGCCATGGCAAATTCCTTCAGGATTTTATTGTAGGCTGAAGCTTCTTTGACTGTGGGAATTCCTTGCTGCATGGTATCATCTACAAATTGTTGGTGAGTCACAGCTTGACCATTCTTAGATAATTGAAGACCTTTGATTTTTCCCGTTGCCTTGGCATGCTTAATGGACCTTCCAAGTCCCTCCATCATAAGAATGAAAAGAAAGGGAGAGAGCGGGTCCCCCTGCCTCACACCTCTAGAAGGAATAAAGATATCCGAGGGAGAACCATTCACCAAAATTGAAAAGCTAGAAGTAGTCACTAGAGCCATGACCCATCTGACCCAGTTGTGGTCGAACCCAAAAGCAGTGAGAACCTTCTTGATGTAAATCCAATTCACCTTGTCATACGCTTTGGCAATATCCAATTGCATGATCATCCCCATCTGCCTTTTATTGGTAAGTGTGTGAACCACCTCATGGGATTTAATAATGTTATTTAAAATTTGTGTTCCCTCCACATAACCTCATTTTTCCCCTGCCACTAAAGAAGGAGAGGTTTTAGTCTATCAGCCACTCCCTTAGATATTATCTTGTATACCACATTACATAAATCTATGGGTCTGTACTTATCTGCAATTTGAGCTGAATCCTGTTTGGGGATCAGGGAGATGAAGCAGGTGTTGAGGGCTTTTGGGATAGTTTTGCTACCCCTGGAATCCTCCACCACATTCAGAATACCCTGTTTGACAATATGCCAACAAGCTTTAAAAAAATGCACATTGAAACCATCCGTGCCTGGTGCTTTGCAATTCTACATGTCTTTGAGAACCTCGCTGACCTCCTCTTCAGTAACAAGTCTATTAAGGTTTAAATTGTCCTCTCTAGGCACCAACTTAGGGATATGCCTTGTAATTTCCCTCATGGATTGTTCCCTGTCTCGATTATTTTCCTGAGTGATGTTTCAGAAATGTTGAGCAAGTGCAGCTTCAATATTCTTATGAGTGTTCTCAAGCTCCCCATTCTCATCTTTTATCGCAGAGATTCTTTTGTATGTTGTATTAGCCATAGTGGATCTATGGAAAAACCTTGTATTCCGCTCTCCTTCCTTGAGCCATTGAACTCTAGACTTTTGCCTCCAAAATATTTCCTCTTGTTTGCATAAATTTTCCCATTCTTGATGGTGTTTATCAGCCTGATCACTTTTGACTTTGTCAAAGCCATCTTTGATTAGTGCCTCGTTGAGTTCCTAAATTTTGATTTCCAAAGATTTTTTGTTCACAAAAATGTTACCAAAATCCTTCTTGTTCCATTCTTTGAGCCTGAACTTGATATGCTTTAGTATTTTATGAAGGAGGTACATTTTTGATCCCTGGAATTGCAAGTCTTAAGACCACCATTTTTCAATGTTACTGGTGAAGTCCGGGTGAGAGAGCGAGACATTCTCGAACCTGAAGGGCCTATTCCTGGTAGAAACCATACCCTTGATTTCCAATTGAATCGGCCAGTGATCAGAACCTCCAAAGGGAATAACTCTTGCTGATATTTCTTTATCTATAAGCATAAGCTCCTCTGATATCATAAACCTGTCTAATTTAGAGGCTACCTGTGCCTCACCTCCTCTTTTGTTGTTCCAGGTAAAAAGTATGTTGCTCAATTCTGAATCAACCATTTTCATATCATCTGTGAATTATTGGAACGATAAGGAGTCTTTTTTTAGCGCTCTGCTACCTCCTTTTTTTTCCCGAAAGAGATGTTATCATATTAAAATCACCTCCCATGATGCAAGGAATTCGAGCTTGTTTGTTCCTGAGATCAATTAGGGATTCTAGCAATTTGAGTTTGTCATCTATTCATTGAGGATCATAAACATTTGTGACCAGGAAGGTTTCTGAAACCCCCACTCGTTGAATGACCACTGATAAGTAATTTCTAGATGCCTCTGCATCTATTATGCTGACTTTTTGGGGATTCCAAAGAGTGAGAATGCCCCTCGCTGTGTTTTCAGCTTTAACCTCTAGAAACTCAAATCTATTGAGCCATTTGCCATGACTTAGTTTTAATTTCTGAATGGAACATTTCGTTTCCTTGATGAAGATCATATCCAACATTTCTTGTTTCATTCTATAACTAAGCATTATTTGCCTTCTTTTACTACCTAGACCTCTGATATTCCACGATGTGAACTTCATAATTAAAGATCTGTAAAGGAGTAACTCGTCAGGTCTTTCATCTTACCCGAGTCTATCATTAACTTTCCAAACTCCATCAAGAGGTCCTTCTGCTTTTTCATGCCCCTATTCTTTCTTGCATTTATAGTAGCTAATCCTGGAGTTGATTTCATTGTTTTCACACCTCTGTACTCCTGCTTGTCAATGGCTTTTCCTTTATCTAACCCCCTTTCCTCTGTTTTCCATAAAAACAACTGTTGTATTCTGTTGCAGTGTTCTTGGGGTAGTGAATCTATCCCTCCCGTGGTTCCCTGCATCAAGAACCCTTCGAGATCTAGGTGTTCCTTATCTCGAATTTCCTGAAGTTCACGGTCCTCTAGATTTGTTTCACACTAGGTCATATCCTGATCCATCTCTAGCTCTGTTTGACCCATCATAATTTCTTTCTTATTACCAATCTCGTGTTGGGTTGCAGTTTTCTTCCTTTTCCTTTTCATTAGGGCCATCCTCCATAGATTGGTCTTCATTTGCCATTTCTTCATTCTCTTCCAGTGCTTGATACCTATTCTAACTCGCCTTTTGACCCTCATTACGATGTTGCTTTGATCCTTTTTAACCTCATTTTCCTCTACTTGCCACTTTCTGAAAGCTTTCTCTGTCCTTCATTGCATTATTTTTGCTCTTGTTGTCTGCTCTACTAAGAGGGAAATCTCTGAACAAGTGTCCATGTTTGTGGCATTTACGACATCTGAACAGTATATGCTCATAGTCCACAATTTGCACCCATTCCTCATCAAAAAAATTTAGGATGACTTCATTTGGAAGGGCTCCTGATAGATCCATTTCCACGCACATCCTTGCGTAGGTAGTGTATTTCTCCTTCTTATGGCTTTTGAAGCTTTGACAAAACGACCTAGTTTGTTGCCAATGGCAGCAAAGTGATTCAGTTTGCCATTAATCAAGAGGTAGAGAATAGAGCCTTAACGAGACAGGTACCAAAGTGAAAGTCTCCCGCCCTAGAACAAAGTTCATCATCCAAGGCTGCATATAGAGGCCAGCTGCTGCATAAAAGTAGGGTCCTCCTTCGAATATTCTGTCTTTGTCTTCGATATTTGTGAACACCACGGTGAAAAGTCCCTTTGACCCAAGATGAAGGTCGATGCTTCCTTTGGGTTTCGAGTGGTACTTGATCCATGTTTGTAAAGCCTTTTTAGTGGGCCATAGTCCCATGAATTTGCAGATTATAGCGTAAGTCCCCATATGTTCCCTGTGCACCTGCAGTGCAGTGTTATTTAACACTACTCTGCACAGTCCTTTTTGTTTATTGTCCCTTGTTCCCTCGCTTTTGTCTTCTTCCTCCCTATCTTTAGTGCTGCCATTTTCCTTGGGCCTCGCCCCATATGTCTCCTTTTCATTATTTCGTTTTTCTTCTTCCACAAAACCTCTGACATTACCCAGTGGGGACTTGCCTCTGCTGGCAATGGCGTCCTTGTAAGAGGGAGTGGAGCTCCCTCCTCTGCAGCCCTCCATTAGGAGAAAGCATTGAAACTCTCAGAAACCCTCATTGCGCGTCTCCTCCCGCTCCGCATTCTAGATGAACTTTGATATATCCAAAAACATAACTACCTCTTATTATATATAGTTCATTTTAAATAAATTTATATATACGTTTAATTAAAAAACTACAAATTATAATAAAAATACATTTTCTATTGTACAACTTCAAATTTTAAAATTAAGTATCACACACTACACTATAAATTTAGAGAAGTTCATATCCATTAAACATCAAATTTCAATATATTTAAATTAAATTAAATAATGCGTTTTTGCATAAAGTAATATTGTAATATATTATATGATTATGAAAGGTGATATTATATTGTTGTGTATAATATATTGCTATAATTTTGATCAAATTAAAACAAAATTTACAATTTTATAGATATTATATTTAAATATATGATGAAAGGTTACAAGTTAAAATTTTCAATTAATCTTAAATTACACCATTACATTATTATGAAAAATGTATATAAAAATCATGTGTGTGTGTGTTTTATATATAAATGTAAAGAATTCAAAAACACATGAATAACTAAAATATCAATTTTTCTTATTTCAAAGAATTTTATTGTTGATGGACGAAAGAAATGAGTATGTGATGGGCGATCCACGCAATTAAGAGAGATGGCTTGGTGGCCATCCTTTGCCACACGCCTTTGCATCATGACAAATGGATTTGATTATGTGAGATTTCAGGAGACCCCCAACACTATTGTCATTGGTTTTTGGGAGAGTTCTCGTTTGTTTCACGGTAAATATTTGAGTTGCGCTAGTGGAAGGGAGGGTTTGAATTTGGATTCCTCTTTACTAGTCAAAATTTCTGGTTTGTTTCATGGTGAATATTTGGGTTGGGCTACATGAAGAGTAGTGGAAGGGAAGGTTTGAATTTAATTTATTTTTTTAAATGAGAAACAACACTATGTTTAAAATTTTGCACTCCAAGAGTGGTAATTTGGTAAACAAATTAACCCTTCACCAACAATTTTTTGCTTAAAACATTTTTCTTATATTCTTATTGTTTCATTGTAATTAGTAATTATAACATAGTTTCTATTTTAAAATCTATTATTATGTCATTTTTTTCTAGTAACGAAGTTAATAACCAAATTAAAATTAATTGTAAATATTAGAAGTACTTGATTATAAGTTTTGTTCAAAAACATTATAAACACTCTCTCATAGAAAAGGCAATGCAATAGGCCCTACTTTGTCAATCTTGTTATCATTTTAAACTTAAAACAAATCATAAGAATGACTAATTGATTTTAAGTTAAAGACCATTTTTACATAGAGTAGAGGAGAAGTAAAGCAAATACACAACCTAAAGTGATTTGTTGTGGGTTGGCTTAGGTAAAGAATGATAATGGTTGTTTTTAGGCGAAAATATGCCACCTTATATACAAGTATGCAACCATTCACCATGAAGTCCACCATTAGAAACCATTAATTTAGAAACATTGTGTTTAATAAGATCATTAGTTAATGGTGTTAGGATCTATAGGTATTACAAAAATCATGACATTATGGGCCTTTGGAGTTATTAGGGCTAATGGTTGCATACTTGTTTATAAGGTAAGAGGAATTTAAGTTCAACTCTTCTAGCAATAAAGAATAGCGCATATGTTTGAGGAGCTTTACAACATATAATTTTGAACTCAATTAAGTTTTCTTAGTCATTCTACACTTGAATGAGAATTGCTAAAAGAGAATCACGCAAAATAGAATTAGTATGGTCATTTTAATTTCCTTATTTACATGATTATATTCCTACACATATAATCAATTAATTAGATTAAAATATGTGGAAAATTGAGTTTTCTATTCCATGGGAAAGGTTTGAGTTCTCCTTCAGTGAATCGCTTTGGCATAGGATATATGGATTGAGATTTTTAATTAATTTTTAAATGTCCACATAATCAATTTATGTTGCGAGGACCTACAACAAAATTCTCTATGCAGATTTACATGCTTCTAGGCTTCTCCTCTCAATGATTTAGGCATCTGAACACAAGCATTGTTTTCTCCAATTACTTTTTCGAACCAAAATTAAATTATACACAAACACACACACACACACACACACACAATTGAGAAGCGAGAGAATAATATATATTTTTTATAATGTCTAATCTAATCATATACCGTGTAAGATGAATCAATTCTAATCTAATATACATAGTACATATACTATCACCTCTCTTTTGTGTCTCACATATGAGCATGTGATCTTATTTTAATAAAAGCACAATTCCAATTGAAAAGCAAGGATTATAGAGTAAAAAAAGTATTACTTGTTAAGGGATCATATTTTAGAAGTTTCATTTAGGGTTTTGCTTGCAAAGGATGTGGACACCATCTCTCATATAAAAAAATTGGTGCTTGCATCATAGAAATATACACTTCTATTGCTAGCCTCTACAACTAGCTCAATAATCCTACCCCTTTCTATATATATATGAAAACGAACACAAGAAGTATTTTGATATTTCAAACGGTTGTGTAAGTGGCACCATTCAAATAAATAAAAGGTTTCAATCCATCAAACCTTGTTGTAACTCCGTCAATTTCTGAAGCTAAAAGAAATATTCAATCATCAACTTTCAGAAAGCCCCACAGAACAATACATGTCATATGAATACATGAGACATGAAGTCTCACAATCTCACATCGAAAAATACCTATTTAAACCCGAGTTTGGCATGAATCTAAGTAAGTTTCTGAGCTAAAGTTGTGTACGTAGAATTCACAATGTGTCAATATGCATATCAAACATAAATTTTGATGCTTTTAAGAGACGTCAATGACCAATTCCACCATGACCTTACGCCTCCTCCACTCCTTTTCACAGATTAGATTTCATAGGTGATTATACTGTGGAATTACAATATACACTTATTATACAAAAAAGAGGAGAGCCCTTATCGAGAGCCTAATAATCCATACTAACATGTAGCGATCCCTCTCCATATCATTCTGAGTCACAGTCACGAGAGAGGTGCGCATATAGGGAACTTTAATGTTTGCCTAATCTTTGCAATCCTAATCCATGCTCCGTGAAAAAATGGATGTGCAATACCCTTTGACACTATCATTGAACTCGCTTTGCAAGCAGTAAATTACATGACCATTCGAGCGATGACTTACATTGCATCAAGAGTTCCTAACATTGATTTTTCCATACTTTGTAAGCCCAAACTGTTACTTAAAATAGTTTTCACAGCTGACACCGTGACAGGCACCAACCACGTGGAACACAAATTTGTATGGACTACTAATAACTTTTTAGGAAAATAATAAACCATCAAAAATGTGTTTTGTGAACTTTATAACACATGAGAAAAAACACACGCAAAAATGTTTGAACGTCTACGGGCAAAATGCCTTGTGACTCACATTTTGCTAGTTAAATTCCAACCCTCGTTGAGCGAAGTTGCTCAAACATAAGTCAAATAAACTCAGCTCTATCTTTATTGATATCTATTTTATATAATATAAAATCACACAAACAAAATGAAATAACTATTTTTGAATTTTATCACGAAAAAAAATAAAAAAATCACCATTATAATATATTAAAAAATGAATTTAATTAGGGAATGGAACATATTAGCTATAATAATATTCATATATCTTTTTAAATGGAAAGAGCTCTCGAATCCCTTTTGGTGCCTAGGGTTTCACCCAAAACCCTAGCCCCCAATCTTTGCTCTATTTGCATGGATTTTCTCCACATAGTTCAATGGTGAATCGTGTGTGATTTGGCAAATAAATATTTTTCTTTTGCAGTTATGGCTTGCAATCAAGCTATCTCTTCTTCATTTTCGTACAATTCTATGTTGAAGTCTCCTTGTGGTCCTCTAGTGGTGCAAGATAATTTTTCCCTGTACATTCTTCTAGATGAGGAAGCTTTAAACTGTGAAAAGTACTTTTCAGGGAATGGTTTGGTTTGCATGTTTTATGGGTTATGGGCATGGCTTGTGGATATGCTTAAATGTATCTCTAAGACATGGAAGCCCCTTTGGACGGAAGAGCTGAATATTTACCCTATGGCACCAAGTTTCTTCAGTGTGGTTTCAGAAATGATTGGAGAGAAGAAGGCTACATGTGAAGTCAGGCAATGGTTTTGGGGGAGCACTAGCCTCTCCATGCAAGGCAGGTGTTCCACTTTCGTACCACCCGAGTTTTGATAATACTATTGATCCCTCCCTTGGATTATTGGAGTCATGCATTACTTTCCTCTATTGGGAACCTGGTGAGAAAATTCCATCATAATTGTCCTTATTAATAACATAAGGAAAAAAATGCACATCACATTAGAACATAGTAACAAGTATTAGATGGAAAACCTTGGGTAGGTTAAAACTTCAAGCAATTTCCAACAACCACTAGTGGGTAAGCCCAACTACTCCTAAACATTGTGCTACACACTCCACTAAATCCAATAAAATCAAGACCAATAGAAATGGGAGCACCAAAATGATCGTTAAATGCACTAACTCCAAACTTGAAGAGAGGGAGCCCCAAAATTCAACAACAATCACCAACTCTAAGAGAAGCCACAATGTCAAGTTACAAGTCTCATTGACAGAGTCAAAGTTACCCATCTCTAGTGCCAAACTACTAATACATAGACTAGTCCAAAGCACAAACAAAACCAAACCATTTGCATAAGGTGAAAAATGGAAAAAGAAATTCCTAGTGGCTACATGAAATTTGTTGTGCATATTGAAAGTCCCCACAAATAATACCACCTACTAGGAGGGAACTATGTAACGCATCATAAAATGAGTTGATAGAGACAAGAGTGAAGACTTGCCATACTCTCCAACTTAATAAGAAATGCTCACAAGTTTGGTGAATAGGGTGGGTTGGCCACCCAGCCAACCCTTTTGAATTGAAATATGAAGCAATGGGGTGGTGAGAAAGCCTCCCAACCTTATGGGTACTCTTGATATCCACCTCCATGAGGGGATAAAACAATGGTCATTAATATTTATAAACAAATAATTTTAATTAAAAGAATCAAATTATATATTTATTATATCTCAACATTTCATGAAAAGTGGGAAAGTATTGGGGAAAGCATCATTGAATATGAAATTTAAAATTATAGAATTAAATGTCTCACAATTAAATAAGTTTTAAATTTTTTTTACAAGTCACTCCCCTACATATCAAATTTCAATGTATTTAAATAATTTTAAACTACACAAATTGTGCAGACATGTATTAAACTTAATTCAAAACACACATAAAATGGCATACAAAACTCACACCATAATTAATTAAAAATTTAAACATTTCAATAAAAATTCACACTTTTTTTTATTATAAAAAAATACACTGAAATATACAATATAAACTTAGACTATCATATAAACAAAATACAAATTTTTTAAATGTTCATGCCTCTCAAACATAAAATCTCCAAGTACTTACATTAATTTAAACTATTGTAAAATCCAAAGTGTTAATTTATTATATCTAAACATTTTATGAAAAACATGAAACTATGGGGTAAACTTAAATGAATATGAAATTTAAAACTATATAATTAAATGTGATGCAATAAAATGCATTTTATTTTTTTACAACTCCCCAAAACATCAAATTTCAATGTATTTTTATTATTTTAAAATAGGCAAATCCTACATCTTTATTCAAATTAGTTCAAAATACATATAACATAGCATACAAAAATGAGAGTACAATAAATTCAAAATTTAATCATTTAAGGAGAAAATATATATATATATATATATATATATATATTTATATATTTAAACAAAATATAGTTTAATATACAATATAATATCATACAATTACCAATATTTTTTTTTAATGGTTCCATGTCTCTCAAGCATCAAATTTCTGAGTACTTACATTATTTTAAACTATTGTAAAACACACACTGCTAATTTATTATATCTAAACTTATATCTTTTTTTTTTTTTTTTTACAAGTCACTCCCCAAAACATCAAATTTCAAAGTATTTAAATTATTTTAAAATACATAAATTTTAAGTTGAAATTAATTCAAACTACAAATAACATGGCATACAAAATACATACAAGAATTAATTATAATATCATACAAACACAATACAAATTTTTTCAATGTTATGTCTCTAAAACATCAAATTTCTAAGTACTTGCATTATTTTAGACTATTGTATAACAAACAATGTTAATTTATTATATCTACACATTTCATGAAAAAATATGAAACATTATTGGGGAAAAGATGGCTGAATATGCAATTTAAAATTATAGAATTAAATGTCCTACAATCAAATACAATTTTTATTTTTATAGGTCACTCCCCAAAACATCAAATTTCAATGTATGTAAATTATTTTAAAATACTCAAATTTTACACATACATTCAACTTAATTCAAAATACATATAATATCCCATACAAGAAAAAGAATTAATTAAAAATTCAAACACTTCAACACAGTTCTTTTTTTATCAACAAATATAGTTTAATATACAATATAAAATTATAATAACATACAAACACAATACACTTTTTTTTTTTCTTTTTTTTTAAATGTCCATCTCTCTCAAACATCAAACTTCCAAGTAATTGCATTATTTTCCTTAACAAGTGAGACCCCGAAAAAATCAAATTTCAATGTATTTAAATTATTTTCAAATACACAAATTTCACACATGTATTCATTAAAAATTTAAACATTTAAAAGAAAATGTATAATCAAATATAGTTCAATATACAATATAAAATTATAATATCATACAAACAAAATACACCATTTTTTTAAATGTCCATGTCTCTCAAACATCAAATCTCTAAGTACTTGTATTATCTTGAACCACTGTAAAATCCTAAAGTGTTAATTTATTGTATCTAAACATTTAATGAAAAATCTGAAAGTATTGGTGAAAGCATAGCTTAATATGCAATTGAAAATTATAGAATTAGATGTCATACAATCAAATACTTTATTTTAGTTTTTTTTTTTTACAAGTCACTCCCCCAAGCATCAAATTTCAATGTATTTAAATCATTTTAAAGTGCACAAACTTTACATACTTATTCAAATTAATTCAACATAATTAATTAAATATTTAAACATTTCAATAAAAATTCACAGATTCTATTTATAAACCACCATAGTTTTAATATAAAATATAAAATTCTAACACCATACAAAGACAATACACAATTTTTGTAAATTTTCATGTCTCTCAAACATTAAATTTCCAAAGCACTTACATTATTTTAAACTCTCTTAAAAACACATTGTTACACCCATAACCAAATACAAACAACACAACATTTACATAAAACATTAACATGGTACAACATAGTACACTAAATATAATTAAATATAACAAAACATATAAATTAAAAGTTTTTGTTTTATATAAATTTTAGAATTTGAAATCATCAATTTTTATTTTCATTTTTATTTCTTGGTGTTTTTATGATATTTAATTTTATGTGTTTTGTAATTTTAAATGTACATCTTGAAAAAATTTTGTATAAATGCTGAAATTTTGAAAGTTCATTATTATTAATTATCTAGAATTTTAATTTGTAGAGATCAGTCAAAAATCAAAAAATAATTCTAAATTCCATTTTCCCATTTTCATTAACATATATACAAACTTCAAAATACAAAATACACTATTAAGTTTTAAAATGCAAGGGTGGAATTTAAAATGCAACCTCTCAAATTAATTTAAAATACATTACATTATACACATAAATTAGTTTATCTAAAATTTGAAAATTTGAGATTTAAATATTTCATGGAAAATTCAAAAATTTATAAAATAAAATGTCATGAAGTCCAAAATAAATTTAGAAATTCATCTCTAGATGGCAAAAAAAATAGATCTATATTTAGATTGGCTTGAAACATAAAATAAAATGCATCAACAAAAATACAAGGATCATTATAATTAAAAATTCATCCCATATAACAAAAAATAAAAAGAAAGAAAGGGCAAACTCTTCATAAAATTATAGTTCAATTTACAATTATATACTTGGATATCATACCATGGAGTCCAAATGGATGTAAATTAATTTGAAATACAAATTTACCATCTTGAACTCATCATTTAATATATTAAAATATAAATTTGATAACAATATAATCATTATATTTGAAAATTTCATACAAAAATCACATGTTTTTGAACAAATTATAGTTTAACATACAATTAATGAAACACTATTTTTTTCACGTTTGTAGAACATCAAAAGTATTTAAATTAGAAATTAAATATTATATTAATGCAATAAAAGCATTTTCTCAAACATCAATTTTTGAATAGTTAAATCAACTTAAACAAAGAGTGTTATGTGCATCACCTTACACACACAAACACAACAACAACATAACTTTTTGACATTAAGAGGATACAACACAACTTTTTGACATTAAGAGGATACAACACAAAACACTACAACACAACACAAATATATAGATTTCAGTTTTTTTTTATAATATTAGATTTAAGCTTCTCTTTGTATTGTAATGTTCTAGTTTATTAAATATATCAGATTTTAGGTTGTATAAAGTTCACAAATGAATGTCATCCGAGTATGTAAGTGTTTATAAGCATCAAATTTTAAGGAGTGGAATTCAAAATTAAATAGTACAAGTGTCCAATTCATCAAACATTGAAATTTTTAAATGTGATTTTCATAAATGTGGTTGGTATGTAAAAATGTTCTTGTATGGATTTTAGAACTTTGAAGATTAGTTTCTATTAAAAATGCAATTGCAAATTTATCAAACATGGAAATTTTTAAATGTTATTTTACAATTGTTATTATTTAAATGTGCTAAGATTTAAATTTTGAGATGGGAAATTTAAAATAAATAAAAGCCCTACACATCCAAGTTTTAAAATGCAAAAATTAAATTTCTAAATGTGAGGTTGAAAATTAAATATGTCAAATTTTTTTACCTAAATAGTGCAGTAAAAATTTCAAGCTAATATTTTGTTAGCAATTTCATTATAAAATTATTATGAAAAAATAACTTCATTAAAAAAAAAGTAAAAAAATATTATTAATGTTCAAAATAAATAATTTTAAAAATTGTTATTATAAAATGATGCCAGAAATAAATTTAAAATTAGAATTTTAAAAACCAAAGGCATAGAAAAATAATAATACTAAACCACAAAGCATGATAAACACAATAAAAACACTGACACTCCTCCATGATAGCTTTGGTCATTGCTATCCATGAAGGATGGGAGAAGGGGCAAGCCCCTCTCAAAAAGAAAATGCTTGACTATATATCTATTTACATCAACAATAATATAATTGTATTAACCAACTACACATCATCTACTTGCTACTCCTATATGATTTGGACCCTCCATCAACCTCCCCTCTCCATGTACCTTGTCTGGCACAATACCTTACTCTTGTAAACAACATTTTCCATATACCTATTTCATATCACAAGAGAATTAAATATTTAGTAGCAATTTTAGTGTGCATTAATAAAAACAAAAACAATTACCTAAATATTCTCTCAAATCTAACTCTTATTCTGTTGGTCTATATCATGAATTGATTAAATTCTTGTGCAGAACTTCCTTCTCACCTTCCAACTCACCAAAAAGATGTTACTCTTTTGTTAAACAATATTTCATGTGTGCTCTCCTCCTGAGTCCACATGTTTCATATCATAAGAAAGGTTAAATGTTTAAAGACCATTTTATCTTGATACAATAAATAAAAAATACAATTAATTATATATTCTTTCAAATCCAATTCAAAATAAATAAATGGGACACATAATAGAAATTTGGCTTTTATAAATTTCCCAGGCATTTAGCATGAAATCAAAAGTAATAAACTGTAATACATATTGTTATGCATGCTAATAGAAAGTCTTGAACAACTAAATATCCCCTCTTTTCTCACACAATATCAGCAACCTGAAGGCAAGCCCCCTAAGAATAAGAGGCCTCACACATCTACACCTCATACTTCAAAGTCACAACATAGCAGAAATATTTGCTGGCATATGTTTTGCAATTGGAATCTACTCTATTCCCTTTCCAAAGCATTTATTCTACTGCCTCTTAGACACAGCTGTAAATATTATTATGGTTTTAATTTAATTCTGTTGACATGAACATCCTCTATTCCATTTCTAAAGAATTTTGATCTACTGCTTGTCAGAAAATGCTGTAATTGTTATGGTTTTAATTTTATTCAGTTGACATGAACTTCCTTAGATGTCACTGCCATTTCAACTACATTGGTTGGGCTGTAATCTCTCAAACTGAAATAGAAAACAAGTTTATATGGGCTACCTCACAAAAATGACACTAATATGGGCTACCTCCACAAAATTGTTCAGAAATAGAAAACACACTTATATGGGCTACCTCACAAAACTGTTCATAATATAATGATCAAGAGAGAATAAAGAATGTTGAACCTGTATGACACCATTTCTAAGAAATTGATTTTAAACAAAGAGACAGTAATTTTGGTTCAACCTTTGACAAAATAAAATTGCCTACCCTAAACTAATTACCACAACTCACAAGACCTATTGCCCCAGAGAAAGCGTTGTCCCTCTGACAAAACCGTGAGCAGCAATGGGCAGGGGCAGAGGCATGAGGTAGAGGAAGTTATTGCAGAGGCGATTACCTTACCGGGTAGCAGAGACAAGCACAAAACAAAAACCAGAACAGGGCCTCATTGCCTTGCAGAAACCAAGGGCGCTGACCCTCACGCAAAAATTTGTTTCCATAGCTATGCCAACTGGGGTTGTGTGAGACCATATCTTTGAACGAATCCCCAATTTTTTTTAAAGGTTTTCAATGATTTAAAATTTATGGGGTTTCTCTAAAAGCAAAAACAAAACAAACGCATGCTGAAAAACATAACTCCGCTCTATTAAAAACGAACATTATAAAAGAAAATAAACCTGTAACTATCCAAGAACATTGACAGCTCTTAAATACAGTCTTAGAAATCCAAGGCATCAGAGATCATGGATCTTTAAATTTGGGTTTATCTTTACATCGCCTTGGAACACAAGCGAAAACTATAATGCACTTAAACCCCGTCCGTCCGTTTTATTTATGAATAAATTGTTATATAATTTAGATTCTCACCTGCAATAGGAAAAACCCATAGCAATCCATAATTATATCCTTCTACTCCAAACA
The DNA here is from genome assembly GCA_000404065.3 of Pinus taeda. NCBI lineage: Eukaryota > Viridiplantae > Streptophyta > Pinopsida > Pinales > Pinaceae > Pinus > Pinus taeda. Next base: position 1,906 of record APFE031087733.1, on the reverse strand, counting down.
CAAAGCCAAAACAACGAGTATTGGGAAAACAACAAAGCCAAAACAACTAGTATTGGGAAAACAAACGTGCACAATAAAATGATCCAACCACACCCACAATTAATTCAGATGATGCATTACAAAACCATCTTAAAATAGGGTGCATACCTTGTCCGAGTGTGATCCCATGTCCTCTTCTCTTCTCTTTAGCATTATCTTGCCTCGTAACCCCAATCAACTAGAGCCAAACTCCTCTCCCTCCTAACCCAAACCAGCTAAATCTAATTTCCTCTACCTCTCCACCCAAACTGAAAAGAGAAAACCAAAACCAAGCCAAAATAAAAATTCTAGAAAAAAAAAAAAACCAAAAACAGACACAGTAACAATTATTCAATAAATCATGGCCATGCTGGAAAAACGGCAAAAACAAACCAGAAAACTAGTAAAAACATCTAACAAATCTTATTTCTTCTCTCGCTCAGGCAACTCACAAATTAAATTCCACGCAATGGTATGGATCGCCCGATTGTGAAGCTCCACCGTTAGCATACCAAATGTAAAAAGGCATAATCAGGGAAGCTAAGGGAAGCTCGAAAACAACGCCCACATGCCTGGCTCCTCTGCGCATTCATTTCCTGCTCCTCTGCACATTCATTTCCTGTCATAAGGACGGAATGCCCATCCTCGCCTCGCTTCACCTGTACAACCTCCCTCATGCGGCAGGGTTATACTAATTATATCCATATCGGATTGGATGGGATATTTATGTTTTAGGGATTTCACTTAGTATGATTAAAGATTTTGGAATCCGACAGGCTGGCACCAGGTGAGGCGGTTATAGCTTTTATAAAAATTTGAAATGTGGCCGTTGATTTTGAAATCAAAATTCACCAACATCACCCTCCACCTCCCTATATATATAATTAAAATATATATTGCTTTGATATTAGTGTTTTAATTTCTTCTTTAATTATTATTATTATTTGCTCATGAATATGATAGAGTTTAAAAGGACTGGGTTATTTATTTTTTATGATATTATCACGTTAAGAAATATAATGTTGGTTTAATATTATATTGGTGTGTTTTATCTTTTTCTAGAGACTTGTATATAGTAAGAATATTTGTTTGCATCATTAAGTTTATCTCACACTAAACAATTCGAACTAATCTTTCACTTGCACATTAGTTCATTGTGCTCAATATGTTTCTTTTACAAATGCCAAAAAATATTACAACAAACTAACTTGTTCTCTATCAATATCACTCAAAATGCTAACAAACTTCAATTGATCCAATAATCTAACCATGTTTTAAGAGGCACCTTCATACATAACTTGTGCCTTTCCTCCGTGCCTTTAGAAAACAAAATATTATCAAAGGCATACATCCAATACCTACAACTCTTTTTAGCTATAAATGCCTTTATTTTCCTTCCAATCATTTATCAATCACACTGCAATACTTTTCCTCTCACTTCTTCCATCTTCCACATACTTTTCCATGGAAAGAAGTAAAGCATGGTGACCTTTGACTAGAGGTCATGGTATTCCCTAATCACATTGGAAAGAAAAAGCATGCTATTAATTCCTACATTTCTCATGGATTGCTAGGCTATATCCATTTTTGTCTTCTTTCAAACACAATACTTGTTTTCAATAACTCTAATAGCATCCACACCAATACTGATTTTATCATTGATACACATTCTCTTTCCTCACAGACAAGCACCATGACCCGATGCCTCCTTTCAAAGGATTTTGTACAAATGTGTAATCTCTATTTTATGTTCTTGAGTTTTCTTTTGGGGCGGATTACAACAAATCACATGCATACCATATATGCCTCTCCTAGACAATATTTCTAAACTATGGTATTGGGGGGTAATCACCCGCTTTTCTAAAACCGAGAATAATATTCTTTTCGA
>APFE031087731.1:0-13209 GCA_000404065.3 Pinus taeda | reverse complement strand
TACAACAAGCGTTGGATTTGAGGTAGGATCGAACAACACTTGGTTTCTCATAGAATAATGTATGTTTAGAGAAGGATTGCTCGTGTTTGTCTTGTTTGTCACTAGAGAGTCTTAGACTCCTAGGGATGTTAGGTTTGTCCGCAAAAATAACTCTTTCCGCATGACGATCCCAACAGTTACGTCTATTCATCCTCAACGTTTGCATATAAATACAAGGAGCCTCCTTCTCATTTGGACAATTCATTCATTCATCTTCTCTCTCTCTCTTATGCATAAAAGAAGCCTCTCTCTCTCTCTCTCATGTGTGGCTGGAAGGAAGATGTCTTAGGGAAAGGAAGACACAGAAAGAAGGACGCTAGGGTAGCAGGTCATCTCTTTGACCAACGTTGACCAAGCAATGACCATCTAGAAGTGCGGATTGGGTGTGGTTGCCTCTCCTAGGCAAGCCACAATTTTTGGCATGAAAATCGAGGTGATCTGACCTTTGGTTTGGCTGGTGTTGACTGCCCTAGTTTAGGGCTGCAAGTTGACTTTAGAAATCTACAAATTGACTATACTTTTGGGGTTGTTCAAGGGCTGTTTCTTCAAGCTGTTCGAGGACAAGTTCACCGAAAATTGACCAAGCATTTTTAAGGTCAATTTCAACTATTTTGACCAAGTTTGAGTTTTCTGATCTAGGGTTTGCTGCTACCGATATAAAATTACAGAATTCAGATTTTGTACTGTTCCTCTCTGTTGAAGAGAAAAGAAGATTTGATCAAAGGGTTTCCTTGCATTGAGGTCTGTCCTTGGCTAGCCACCACATCTTGTGTCTCTTGTCTTGGCTTAATTTTTGTTGATCATTTAATGTTCTATTTGCACTTTACTTAATGTATATGTGATTGCTAATCCATGAGTAATAAGAAGAAAAATAAGTAAACTGCTATAAGCGTAGAACATACCATAATTTAATAGATAACAACCATAAAAGAGGAAGATGTTACTCCATTATAACTATATGTTATTTCTTCTAGCATTTATCTGTGTTCGAATTGCTTTTGAAATATTTATTTTTAGACATGTCATTGCCTAATATTTTTGGAGAGAAATGTTTTACAAGTAAATTCCAATATACCACGATCCTTATGTCTATCAATATAACCACAAAATAAGAGTTTTCCTCTTCATCACTTCCTCTTTTCAAAACTTCTTTTACCCAACTCAACGTAAAAGGACAAAAAGAGATTAGTTTGATGTTGAATGTATCCCTTATTAGAAGGGAATCATTAGATTTTTGCAACAAGGAATTTGACCAGTGGAGATGAATACATTCACCTTTGAAACTTAGACAAATTGGCTATCAGAATGACTTGCCTAAGTGATAAAGGAATTTGACCAAAAAGGTGAATGATGCAAGGTAATTAAGGAGGAAATTATAGGATATAGTTAACTATTAAGTCAAGAGGACTTTAATAGGTCAACCATAAGTGAATGTCCGAGGGAAATTATAGGATTGGGCAAATCTTCCCATTAGAAGCCAAAAGGACTTGGCTATGTCGACTGAAGGAGATAGATGTAATTCACCTTTGAAGTGAGAAGGACTTTGCTAGGTCATAAAAGACATTGACTAAAAAGGTGAATGGTCCAAAAGAAAATTCTCTCCTAAGAAGCTAAAAGAACTCAAATTCCAAGAGTATTTGGCTAGGTTATGACCAAAGGAGATTGATACATTTTCCTAAGGAGCCATTAAGGACTTTGGCCAGAAACCTTAGATGCTTACGTACATATGAGTGAATTAAATTACCCAATCTAGAATGGATTTATTTTATACACATGAATCAACTTGAAAATCTCATGAACTTTTCTTAAGGAAGGATAAATTTCAGCAAGGAAAAGTCACTTGTAGAGAATACCTCCCTCGCTAAGAGGGAGTAGTGATTTTTATGTAGCATTAGTATGTATTCTTGCATGCCAAAAAGGAATTCCAAGTTACCCAAGTAAAATTATGGAAATGGAAATAAAAATTATTATTTTCAAGCTTCATGTAGTCCTCAACTATCAAGTTTGTCCCACTAATGAATGAGTGTGATCCTTAGTCAAAGTCCACTTTTGCCCAAAAACATTAATATTATATTAAATAATTTTTCATATCATGATTTTTAAGATAAATGCACCTTCCATATCCCATATCCATAACAAATACATATAGAAAAATTGCCAAACTCTTTAACTAATTAAAAAAATCAATTAAAAAACTTATCATTAAATAAACCAATTTCAAAATTTTCACATTTCAATTTTCAAGAGTGAAATATCGGAAGCATTTTTTAAAGCCGACTGATTTAACTCCTCGTAACCATAGTTTTTAACACCGTCATCTTTGTTGAAGGTCCACCACGCATACCTAGCCCAGAGACCCTTTCGCATATACACAAAATGTAGAACAACTAAGAGTATATCGTGCTCATTTATTTCCCAACAGTTAGTTCTAGTCCGTACATATTTACCTTTAGGAAGCTTAGGGAGTTTGAAGGGATCAACTTGTTGAGTGTGCTCACTTTTCCGGCTCTGAATTCTCCTCCATCCACTTGCTAAATCATCCATAGCGTAAATACACCCAATTGGATACTCGCCATAATCGCCATTGGCATCCTCTGTATCTGACCTCTGAGATATGGCATAAAGTGTTCCGGATTTGGAGGATATCATACATCTCCCTAACACGCACGTGACAAGGAATTTACGGAAGAGGTTACCGGAGGAAGGCGGAACATATCTATGAAATTTCATTAAATGCCGAGCAAACGTTGTGTTCTCTTCTCCTCCCACTACCCACACGTTGCTCTGAAAGTCGAAGTGCATGGGAACGAGTATAGTAGTATCATCGTTGCCTGCATATACCCAACTAGTAGTATTTACTAGATACAGTTTTCCTTTCCACGGGATAGGTGTATCATATATGTTGTACGGACACTCTGGAAGAAGTGACCACTTTTCAGAGTTTACGTCTAAGGACAACATTGTTGCACGATTTCTATGGGTACCCAACAACACTATCAACCGATCTCCCACTGTTACTTTAAGAATCCCATAAGAAACCTCGTTGTGGAGTTCTCCAGCTATTGTGGAAGTATCCAAAGCCCGGAAAGACCTATCGGAGTTCTGGTCTGAATTTGGTATGTAACAGAAGGGATGCTGCCGATCGTCTGTACTATTCCAGAAAATAATTTTATGTCCGATCGCTTCCACAAAAGATTGATTTGATTCTTCTGGTGGAAACTCATGCGGAATAGTTAAAGCCGTGAACTCATGTTGAGGGAAGGGTGACAACCTCTTGTCTCTGATGGCACACTCGATAAAATTTATTTCACTCACCGTGGTTTCACGGCGACGGCCGCGTCTCTGGTGCCAACCTCTTGGTTTCACGCGAAACAGAAGATTGCATTGTCGTGGTGGCGGCGGCGCTGTGTCAACCAAATGTCGAAGTCTGTTAGCAATAAGTCCAGACCTGCCGTTGGAAATGAGGGCGCGTAGATGGCCGTCGAGGCTTGGAATAATTCGATGGCTTATAAGATCGTCGTTCATCAAATTGAAACTTTCCATGGCTGTTGAGCTGCCACTAATTTCTCTAAATCTTGGAGGCAGCAAATCAAGAATCTCCTCTGGCTCGTGCTCATGATCTTTTGCATTGTCGGTGTAAAAAGGTTCCATGTTCTCACTCACAAATTAATCCCTTTCCCTTCACGATTTTGTTGCAGAAAGAATCTCGAAGAAGATGGCCGAGCGAGTAGTACGAAATATATCAGTGAATGTCCAACTTCATGATGATCGAGTCCCATGAAGTCCAACTGGGTTTTAGTATTTATATCAAGCGTCCATGAAGATAGGCCGACTCCCTTGATAAGGACACCACATGAAGTCCATGAAGGTAGGCGGACTCCCTCGAGAAGAGCACCACATGAAGTCGGGTCACTCCTTTTTAATTGTGGGTTTCCACAAATTGAAATATGGTTTTGTTTTTTATGATTAAGTTTGTGTTTTAGTTTTTTTTAGTGACTTTATAAATTTGAAGATGTGGTGTTAAGGGAACCCAAATATTTTTTTTGCACATTCGAGATGTTACAATTCCTTATCAATGGGTTTGTCTTGGTTTCTTGAATTGGTAGCTTAACATTGCTTTTTATTTATATGAATTCTAAACATTTCATATTAGAGTTGGCGTTAATAAATTTGGTTTCAAAGCATACAACAAAGAATAGTAAAGTTAGCTAATCCATCATATTCAAAAAAATCCATGGTAACTTTGGTGGAATTAGAGATATAATCGAAGAGATTGAAATGGGTCTTTCCCCTAAAACTAATATTGGACTAATTTTCTATGACAATTGTATTCACGTGAAATTGTTGGAGACTAGAGGGGTTTTATGAGTAAAGGGATTTATGCTCTCTTTTTCTTTGTGATGGTCTTTGAGAGCACACATTGTTGTATTAAATGGTGTTATTTTCTGAGAAGGAACGCACAATTTTTATAAATCTCTTTATATATAACTTGAAATCCAAAGGGAAAATGGATCAAGTCCATAAATCTAGACAAGACTTAAATTCAATGCATCTTTCAATACATGGTCATCCTCTCACTCCTTCCACTCGAGAAGGATATATGTGCCTCCAAGATCCAACCAAAAATATCCAAAAGGATGGCCTTTGTGCATGTGCTTTTCTTATTAGACAATCCATCATGTTGTCCAAGCTCACTTCAGGATTTGCCTTTTGTTTACATTCGTAATTATAACAACTTCTCCCACACAAGTACTAACAACTTCTCCCACCCATTACTAGATTGGGTTGTGGAAAGGGTTACTTGTTGAATTGACCTTAAACCTAATGTCTATTATGAAGATGAGGTCACAACATAAAATATAAAATCTGATGCTACAATTATGTTCATCTCGTGGAGATTTTATCTCAATCTGATTCCCGACTTGAAATGTATTCCTACTTGAACTTTGCCTAATTATATTACGCGTCACCTGTAATGGATTGCCACATGGTGCCCATATAGTATTCATGTGGCATCCACATGTGGCCCGAATGATACAACCACATTAACCAACATGATTCGATTCTTGGAAGGTACCTACATGGCCTCCCATGTGGGTGATGCCATGTCGTCTCATGGATAGGGACCATAGATTGTTTGGAATAATTAATTATTCCAATCAACGTGCTTTAAATCCTCTTTTCCTTCTACCTTGCATAGAGAAACTATTGTTGAGACCAATTCTAGCAACTTTATATTTTCTAGCTAGCCCTAGAATCAATGTTTGTCATCTAACTATTGTAACCATAAAATTTCATGTGGTAATCAGATGGTATTTAGTTTTTTTTTTTTCAACTTTTAGCTATCATAATCATGACTAACAATCATAAAGGAGGTAAAATTTCCATACCATTGTCGCTAATCCGTTTCATTATCCAAATTAAAACTATATACTATATCCAAAGTTCACTATGTGTTTTCATGTCAATGGATATACTCACCATTCTAGTTTGTCTACATCTACTAACGGTTTTATACTAGCTCATATGAAGTGAAAATGGAGATGGTTATATGGGCCATCCAATTACTTTAGTTGTTTTAATGAACAACTTGTTTCTAAGAGGGGTAACTGAGGGAATCTTGTGTGCTAGAGTATATGTTTGAGAGATGCATAGAATTGTTTGTTGAGGAAGGAAGATCCACAAATGAGGGTTTTGTTGTTAATGTTTCATTTAAGCCAATAAGAAGGTCTATTATATAGAATGCTTGAATCATCCATGAAAATTTTAGAATTTTATCCATATGTAAATCAAATTATAAACCAATCCAAATGTCACTTGTGATTCTAATAGAATTTCCATTCCTTGTTTGTTAACTAAAATGCGATTGAATAATAAGAAAAGTATAAGGAATGATTTGGTTAGTACTCACCAAACATGAGAGGCATTAGTTTCCACCTTCATAATACGTTGAATTCATTGCATTATTGGAGGAGGGTAGGTACACTTTCTTTATTATAACTTTGTGCCACAAACCTATGCTTGAGATGAACTACCAAAATCAACCTTGTAGCTAGGGATTCTGAGAAGATTAAGATCCTTTAATATCCAACCAACCTATTCTTAAGAAATTATCAAATTATTATTGCATGTAGTTGATACAGCCTTGGAAGAACTTTATTCCAACAAGTTTTCCACAATTCTCAATTTCGTTGGAAAATTACAATCTAATTTAACAAATTTACATTTTCTATTACAGTAGCTTCGTAAGTTCACAATGTCCTCAAGCTAATCATTTGCAACCTAGACACAATGTTTCTCTATTGAACTCTCAATGTCAAGAGCCTCGTTTTTTCTTTTCCATGTCTTCAAACATGTACTTTCCTCTTATTTGTCATTATTGATATATTGCACATTGTTGCATCCACTTGTAGATTTTAAAATATACCAATTTTCTATACTAATTTTATTACTTGGATATAAAACCCGATTTTAGCATTCACTTACTCTATAGTAAATACAATAATGTAAAGCCTAGTGCCTGGATCATGCACATACTTTCTCATGCAAATAATTGAATTTGAGGGGCAAAAACAATCCATTTTCAAATTATGGGATACCTTCTTTAGCACTATAGAAAGACATGTTGATATTTGAGTTTACCAGCCATTTAGGAAAGTAAGGTTGGATTAGTGGCCACATCTAAAGAGGTTTTGGTGTTACCACCTGTAGGTTTACCCCAGTTAGTACTAGTGTTACCCTATTTAGGACTAGTGTTACCACCTGTAGGGTTACCCTAGTTAGAATTAGTGTCACCACCTAGGTTTTGCTACCTAGATTAACACTTGACATGGTAGTGATTTAGGGTTGGAAAGATGTGTAATCAAAGGAGGAACTCGAGGAGTAAGAGGAACTAGAGTCTGTACGTGGGCTAGGAGGAGGACGGGATCGAGGAACCCTTATTTGTCGAGCAAGGGTAAGAGAATCTCCTAAAGGAAACTAGTGGTGAAGGCCACGAAGTCTCCATGACAAGAATTTAGGCGGTGAAATGGTGTCAGGACAAAATAAAACTTGGAATACTATGGGGAGAGGATAAATAAAGAAAGTAAGAAACAACAAGAAAACACCTATTGTAGTGATGTGAAGTGCAAACTAATTATAATGATATGTTACTCTGATCCAACCAAAAAACTCCTGTAAAAAAACACATCTAGCCTAAAGGTTGTCTAAATCCTGAATCAAGTCCTAGTTGTATTGTTTTAGATGGCTTTCCAAAAGACTTCTTATTTGATGGGGTCTGATGTCCACAAGTAGGGCTGACTAGACGAAGGTGGGGTAGAGAAATTGTTTCTTCCAACAACCATGCCTATAGGGTATTTTCCTAAGACTAGACACTAAGGTTACCTTCGTCCCATAGGGGTGGTCAAATCATGGTATTCTTGGTATTTAGTAAACAATGTGGAGTCCTCAAATAACGAGTTGGGTAACCTCATGGAGAGTTGCACACACTGAGACCTAAGCCTCGCCCCTTATGAATCGGGTTTCTAGTGTGCACCAGTTTTGAACATGGGATTGTGAAGGATTTCAAGCTCCTTATAAGCACAATTGTCTATGTCTTGGTGTAAGTGATGAAAGGGGGTTTTTGGAATCCTATCCCACAAATCCTAAACCTAAATACTAGATTCTTTTTCCTTATTTCACAAGTGTCCTTAATCTATGTGAGTTAAGTTATTGCTAATGTGGAGTGTTTGGAGTATATGTTTGGGGCATGTAGCCAAGATCACACTCTCTTAGGGTGTGAGTGCGTGCATAATGTGCCAATGGATGAGTTAATTGAGCATGTTTTGTGATGCCAATGCCACTGAAAAATAAGGTGCATAAACTGTAAATAATACTAGAAATGAATAGTAAAATAAAAAGTGATCTGAAGCACACAATTCTCCACCAAAAATGGTTATGACGAAGAAACAAAAGTGATGGAAAAAAAAGTGACCCGAAGGAAAAAAGAAAAGAAAAAAGAGGCAAAGTGTTGGCAATAGCAAAAGAGAAACTCCAAAAAAAGGAGGATGCTTAAGAGGATCCTAAAAAGAGAAGCATCACAAATCTCATAATGAAACAAAGAGTTGTAATTATGGCCTAAAAAGGACTAGAAAAATTTTGGAAATAATGTTGGAAAACATTAGCTACTTGAAAAAATGGTTCCCGAATTGAAAGTTATTCCTACTTGAACTTTGCCTAATCATATTACATGTCATATGTAATGGGTTACCACATGGAACCCATGCGGTATTCATGTGGCATCCACATGTCGCCCAGATGGCACAACCACATTAACCAATATAATTCCATTCTTGGAAGATACCTACATGGCCTCCACGTGGGCGATGCCATGTCGTCTCATGGATAGGACCCACGAGGTCATGGATAGGGACCATATATTGTTTGGAATAATTAATTATTCCAATAAATGTTCTTTAAATCCTCTTTTCCTTCTACCTTGTATAGAGAAACTATTATTGAGACCAATTCTACCAACTTTATACTTTCTAGGTAGCCCTAGAATCAATGTCTATCATCTAACTATTCTAAGCATAAAATTTCATGTGGTAATTAGATGGTATTTAGGATTTTTTTTTTCAACTTTTAGCTTTCATGGTCATGACTAACAATAATTATCAACCCTTTAAAACGAGATCAAATTTCCATACCATTGTCACCAATCCTTTTTATTATCCAAATTAAAACTCTATACTATATCCAAAGTTCACTATGTGCTTTCATGTCAATGGATATGCTCACCATTCTAGTTTGTCTACATCTTCTAACAGTTTTATACTAGGTCGTATCAAGTGAAAATGGAGATGGTTATATGGGCCATCCAATTACTCTAGCTATTTTAATGAACATCTTGTTTCTAAGAGGAGTAACCAAGGGAATCTTGTATCCTAGAGTATATGATTGAGAGATACATAGAATTGTTTATTGAGGAAGGAAGATGCACAAATGAGGGTTTTGTTGTCAATGTTTCATTTAAGCCATTAAGAAGGTCTATTATATAGAATGCTTGAATCATCCATGAAAATTTTAGAATTTTATCCATATGTAAATCAAATTCTAAACCAATCCAAATGTCACTTGTGATTCTAATAGAATTTCCATTCCTTGTTTGTTAACTAAAATGAGATTGAATAATAAGAAAAGTATAAGGAATGATTTGGTTAGTACTCACCAAACATGAGAGGCATTAGTTTCCTCCTTCATAATACGTTGAATTCATTGCATTATTGGAGGAGGGTAGGTACACTTTCTTTATTATAACTTTGTGCCACAAACCTATGTTTGAGATGAACTACCAAAATCAACCTTGTAGCTAGGGCTTCTGAGAAGATTAAGATCCTTTAATATCCAACCAACCTATTCTTAAGAAATTATCAAATTATTATTGCATGTAGTTGATACAGCCTTGGAAGAAATTTATTCCAACAAGTTTTCCACAATTCACAATTTTGTTGGAAAATTACAATCTAATTTAACAAATTTACATTTTTTATTACAGTAGCTTCGTAAGTTCACAATGTCCTCAAGTTCATCATTGCCAACCTGGACACAATGTTTCTCTATTGAACTCTCAATGTCAAGAGCCCAATTTTTCCTAGTCCGTGTCTTCAAGCACGTACTTTCCTCTAATTTTTCATTATTGATATATTGCACATTGTTGCATCCACTTGTAGATTTTAAACTATACCAATTTTCTATACTAATTTTATTACTTGGGTATAAAACCCATTTTTAGAATTCACTTACTCTTTAGTAAATATAATAATGTAAATCCTAGTGCCTGGATCATGCACATACTTTCTCATACAAATAATCGAATTTGAGGGGCAAAAGCAATCCGTTTTCAAATTATGGATACCTTCTTTAGCACTACAGAAAGACATGTTGATATTTGAGTTTAACAACCATTTAGGGAAGACACCTTCTTTAGCACTATAGAAAGACATGTTGATATTTGAGCTTACCAACCATTTAGGGAAGTAAGGTTGTATTACTAGCCATATCTAAAGAGGTTCTGGTGTTACCACCTGTAGGGTTACTGATGAGCCCCAAAAATGGATAATTATTAGGGCTCATTCAACTTCCTAATTCAACTTAATCCACCATTCTCATTAGTTTATTGCATGTTTTTGATTATATTTATGCTAATAGAGTGAATTGGGTTAGTCATTATGCCAACAAGTCTAATGTGTGCTTTATGTAGTCTTCTTGGTCAATTTGGAGACAAACTCAAAGGTTTAAACGAGCACTTGGCAGCGAAATTCGTGGAGAGTATTTTTAGGAAGGTGTCCCCTTCATTTATGGGCCCTTACCTCGAATTCTACACCATCAGCTTAGAGTTCAAGGGCCACCAAATCAATTATCACAAGAGCAACCAAGCAAGTCAAATAGGACTGCTGTTAACTACAAGTTTTGGCAACCAAGTCCCTAAAGTTTAGGAGGACTGTTGGGGTCCTCAATTTGTATAAATAAGAAGGCTTAGGGCCTCATTTTGGTTATCCAATAGTTACTCACTTTGTAGGCACAAGATAGCTAGTTTGTAGTTCGATTTTAGTCTTTCTTTAGGTAGTAGTTTAGCTCTGCATTTCAGCACATTCTCAAGTTTTCTTTGTGGATAGTTTTTGGAATGTAACTATTCTTTTGATCAATAAAGATGAAACCAGCTTTGCACCAGCTCTAATCTCTCTTAGGAGGCTATAGCTCTTGGGGTTGGGCCCATCTCAAGTGCCCAGTACCTCCTTTGTTTACCTTTATGTGTTTTTGTTGCATTCTTAGAATAAAATTTGGTATTTAGATTTAAATCTTGCTTTGTTATTTAGATTGCTTTTGATGATTAAAAATAATTTTTATGTTCAGATTGAGTTGATAGGTTATTAATAGGGAAGAGCTTCAGAAAAATGCCATCAAGCACCTCTGATTTCACCTCTCCCTTAGTGGGATCAGGAGCTGGGATCAAGGTCACCTTGCTGCCAACAAAAACACAGTCTTTGCTTCACCGTGCAATCATTAGTGTTCAATTTTTATTTGCAGAAGTTGGTTACATGTTTAGAGTCTTGATTTCTTAGTTTGCATAGCATTTCACATTATTTCGTTGCAAATAAACTACTGTTCATTTTCCTTGCTGTTATTTAGGTCAAATTAGGTCAAGATAGCTAGATCTTGGGTTTGCATAGTCTTTGTTTGGTCAGTTTTAGAAAATTGTGTGCAGATCACCTATATTACCTCTCTTTCTACCTTTCCTCCATCAGATAATCTGCTCCAACCCTTAATCCATGATTCCTACCCTTCATTTGCCATACTTTTCCCACCTTGTCCTAATTTCTACATCCTTGTGCATCATCGTTTCCTCCATCCTTGAACCAAATCCAATCACTCCTTAGCCTCATGCGCCAGGTCCTGAACCCCTTAACATCATTATCCAACCTCCATTTCCACTTTCCCACCATTTTTCCTCCATCAATCCTCCAAAATCCACTTTTCTGAACATCTTGTAGAAAATCGCAGAACATCCTGTAGAAATTCCAGAACATCCTGTAGAACCCCTGCAGACTTCCTGTAGAAGCTCACGAATGAGGTTTCTTGATAGCGAAACTCTGTGAAACTATCTGGAAGGGTGTTAGGACCCCCTTAGGACCTTTTTTAACCTTCCCGACCTCTTCCAAGCATTTCCCCTCGCCAATCCACCTCTGCACAGTAAAAAACAGTTAAAATTGCATGCATGATAATTCTGACAACTTATTCAAAAATACAAAGAGATGGTTCTTTCAGATTCTGCTGTAGACATAGGTTAGATACATGCACTTCATCCTCTTAGAAGTCAATGGCATCTCATTGATTAGCTTGCATCTTCCTTCTTGCATCAGTAGGACTGGCTGGTAGAATTAGGGTTTGCTAGAGTTTGCGATTCTTTTTGGCTTTTAGTTTCTTTCCGCAAGTAGATTAGCTTCCTTTGAGTTAACTTTCATCCATCAGTTAAAAATCTTCTTCTAAGAGCTCATAGAAGTTGGCTTAGGCTCCTAGCGGACTTGTGCCAGCTAACTAAGTGACAGCTGCGGCAAGAGCTAGCACTTGTGCATACAGCACCGTCGCTTCCAATTTTATTATGAACAATCGGGTTGATAAAATTAAAGAAGGGAGTCTGAGGAGTTGCAACATTATTGCTGCAATACTGGGGCCCACCACTCTTTTTGGTGCCGTTGCCGGGGAAGCGTCAGATTATTGGTGATTGTTGCTTTTTTTCTATTTTCTACTGCAACCTTATGCTAAGTAGTTTTTTTCATTTCCATTCTGCAATTTCATTTCCGCAAAAGTAGAGTAGACATTTCCTACTTTCATAGATTAGCATTTCAATTCCGCAATTTCGATTCTGCAAGCGTAGATTAACATTTCAATTCTGCAAGCGTAGATTAACATTTCAATTCTACAAGCGTAGCTTAGCATTTCATTCCTGCAATTTCATTTGAGCAAAATAGATTAGTCCTTTCCTACTTTCATTTCAATTCCGCATTTTCATTTCAACAAGATAGTTGCAGTTCAATCTATTTTAGTTTTTTAGGTACAAGAAGAAAAATACAAAAATCAACCAAAAAGGTTTCCTTTCATGCCTAGTAGGAGTAGAGATAAGTCAGAAAATACTTGCACAACACCCCCCACTGCTTCACACAACCAACCTTCTCTCTTCTTCGATGGCTGTGATTAAGAAGAACCCCTGGGCGGACATCAAGGCATATTTAAAGAACCTCTAGGGGAGAAGAAGAAGACAAAATTCCACTGGAGAAAATGGCTGCAAACAGAAATGTTGGGAGCATTACCTTATCCAAAAATGAATTTTCAAATAAGATGGAAGATTTCAAGACTGAGTTGAGGCAATTTCTTGCCATGCAACTGGATACCTTGAAGATCCAAAGGAAGCAAGAGGAAGCCAAGAGGGTTTTGGACATCTTTTGTCTTAGGTGCACTAGAAAGCATCCTAGGAACGAATGTCCAATGCACTCCTTGGATGTGTGTTTCATTGGTGAAGAATACCATCCTATGAATCAGTGCCATTCCTTGCCTGGACTTAAAGTTGCATATCAGATAGCCAAAGGAGCTACTGAATCACTCTATTATATGAACCAAAGGAGGCCACATGGA
>APFE031087729.1:39805-101387 GCA_000404065.3 Pinus taeda | reverse complement strand
GTTTCTTATTAAAGAAGATAGAGACGAATTGCAGCAGGTGGTTTTCACCCACATTGGGTTTCCACCTTATATCATGGTGTTCATGTGTGTGGCTTTTGTGTGATGTTTTGTTCTGTTATACTGCACATGTTAACTATTGATATGGTTAATAATGTTCTGATGCATCTACTGAAGATTAAGCTAACTGAATTATAAGATCTGGATATACGCAAGTTGCATTAGACACAGTAGCGTCGCGTGTATACGCTGGTTCACTTAATTGAAGTAGCGTATATGAATCTGAGTATGAAATTGAAAAGTTTTATCTGATCTGATAATACTGATTCACCCCCCCCTCTCAGTATTATTTCCAACACGTCCATGCAAGCCGACATGAATTAGTGAATTGTTGTGTCACTTCATTTGAGCCGACGTGTCTATTCTTTATGTCAATTTTGCTGGTTGAATTGATTGTTCTTTTCATCGTTTTGCTTGCTTGTTTTCAAGAAGACTGTGCTGGTCTTGGAGGGTTGTTCTTGACTTTAGATTGAATCATATACATTTCATAAATGCTCAAGAAGAGCTCTTTGACTCTTTGACTTTCCTAGATCTATGGAATGAGCAAGAAACTCATTCTTATAATTCTCAAAAATAATATTTCTTTTCTTTACAAGCACAAAGTTCAAAATTACATGTATAAATACTGAACCTAGTTACATTTTATTCAACACTCCCTCTTAACTAGGGAGGTATTATAATGGGACTTGGTTATTCTCAATCTGAAGAATTTCGCATAAGAATAATCAGTTTGGTAACCCATCTGTATATCATCATATCAACTAACATTGTTGCAGTGCAAGGCCTTGACTAAGATCTCCATCTCTCCACGAGACCATGAGCTACAATGTTGGCGAGACCATTGATTATAGACACCTTCATCATTGTCACTCAAGGTACATACCCACTCGGGTATTCACTTAGTATGACCTTCTAGGACTATTCTTATCTTGGGTTCCCAACCCTCAAATAGTATCGGTCCTCTTGCCTACTCTTATCTTGGATTCCCTACACATCCTCAAAGAGCATCAAATGCCAGATGATTACCCAATCATCCATTCTTTCTTCCCAGGTGAAGACATGAATGTTGTGTCTATCATGTGTCTACATTTGCATTCACGACCTTCACCTAGACTTATAGCTGTTAGTCTTGGTCTAGTGCATAACACTTGAAATAGAAAAACACAACTATCACTCCTTTGTAATCAAGGGTGATCTATTCCAAGCTCCCTCTTGATCAGGGACCATTCATAGCTCCCTTTTAGCTAGGGACTCTTCCATACATCAGCAAATTCTTCTTCGTGATTCCTTCAGCTACTTGATCAAATTTTCTCCTTGATGTCATGAAAGTTAGTTGAGCTTTTTCCTTGTAGGGCAATAGGCATCGATCACTTTCCTCCTTACTTCGTCATGTCATTCCTTTCTTCATGGAAAGTGGCCTTCCTTACATCTGGAACCTTCGTTATATGGCTACTTCTTTCTCATCATGCTTCTTCCATCCATGACATGAGTGCTAGTTGTACTTGTATTTACAACTCTTGTTCGAGTAGCCCTGCATTATCTAGATATTATTCAGAAATCAAAACATCATATTACATCAAATCATACCTTACGAGATGGCTCTTCATTATGAAATCTTTCTGTAGGTATCAACATCCTGCATACATGTTGACATATCTCCCAAAGATATTCATTGTTAAGGGTCTTCATCTTTTTCATCAGAGTCGTCATATCTTTCTGAGAGATTTTCTAGTCAAGTCTTCTGGATCTTTTGGATGTTGATCGCCTTCATCAGGGTTGCATATCTCACGATCTCTTCCTTCCTCACACATTCCATTCTTAGTAGCTTTTAATCAGAGTTTCTTCATTGTAGTCAACCACCTCATACTTCAAATGGGGACATATTATGTTGATTTCATCTAGTGTGACTTATGCCTTCCAGCATCCCTTTTAGAGGAGGAGATCTTCTTTCTCTTGATCATGCTTCTTAAGATAGAAGCAATGATCCATGTTACCTGCATTCATATGACATCTCATTATAAAACTTAAATACAAGTATACATACCTTATTTTACCTTTAGGTTGTCTAGGCTTCTTTCAACAACTTCCTTGATTGAAAGATCTTCAACCCCTTGAACTGCTCTTAGGTCATCATATCATTATTCATGAATTGCACAAGTTGGAGTTTCTATTGAAACACGTGCTTCATCCCTGGATCAATGAATCTTCTAGTGAAGATTCCATCAGAGAATCTTGAGGATCTTAAAGATCCCTATCCAACAAATGTTTTCCTTTTGTTGCATGACGAGCCTTATTTACATGTTTAACTTTTGCAAAGTTGTCGCCTACAACTTGCCTTCTTTCATAGAAACCCTGAGATGTTGACTGAGGTATCTTACCTATCCTGAACATTTAGTCACCCTTGTGATGATGTCATGAGATGATGTTACACCACATCCTATATTATAGTCACATTCTATGTAGGATCTAGGAGCCCAAGAAGAGACTTATAGAGAGAGACTAACTTAAAGATTTATGCTCCCTCTTATTCAACGCCTTCCATCCTATCTAGTGACATTAATAATGTTAATGATTCCTCTACGAGCTTCCCTAATGCCTACCTTCATGAACTCAAAAGAGACCTTATTCAATGACTTCATTGATCTATGAGGACCATAGCTATCGTCCTTATTTCATGCAAGGACCTTTTTATGAGGATTATGATTATCCTCTAGTATTTCCATTACCCTGCAAACCGAAGTCATTAAACCAAAAATTGATTAAACATGAGAGATACTTACTTGGCATGTGAAGAGGAGATCTTCACCTTGATGCTTCCTTTGCTTGAGCTACCCATCATGAACCATATCCTTTTACCAAAAACTTCTTTAGAGACCTTCTAGCATTATGACATTTGTGATCTTGACACCATTGAAACTGCTTTATGTTATTCTGATCATCTTGAATCCTAATTCATCTTCAAGGTACTTTCAACTCCTACTTTTGAACACATTGTTGTCATGCTAGAGATGTTGCTATTCCACAAGTGAACTTTATCATGCTTAGTATTCTCAGGAGTGTATTAACAGACTTCTATATCGAGCAGCATCCAAACTATGATGTAGATAGACTCATACTCTGATCCAAGTGCCATGTCATTGAGATCATGTTCATATACAAGATTCAAAATTGTTAAAAGTATATTGTTGTGACATTGTACTTATGAGCACTGTGCATACAAAGTATGTAGAGAGGCACTATGATGTGAGCCCGAACTTGCCACTGAATAACATAGACAAAGATAGTAATCTTGTAATTTAGCATCAAAACTGAGATTATAATTTATGTCGAGACCATGAGTGCTTCAATGATCCTCTTTATCTATGCGAGAATGTATACTCTGTCCCCACTCGAGCTTTATTATTGTTGCAACTTCATTGCACTTTCACCAAAGACTTCATTATATTACTGAGGTCTTCATGAGGTCTGTACCTAGATCCACTGAGATCATGATTGTTTCATCATACCATCATCATCATATTCATGTTTAAGATTACGAGTGCAGAGTATGTTACTATGTGACTTTCTCCATTCGAATTGTACCAAGACTGAGTATGCTAATGTGGGATACCTAAGATCCTTGTCATCACTGTTATGCAGAGATTGCATTTTCCTTTCTATACGGAGACTTCCATAATACAAAGAGTTTCCTTCTTGACCAAGATTTCTGAGATATATACGAGGGTGTCTCTGTGATTACCATAGAGAGGTATGCTATCTGAATTTTGTTCTTCATACGAAGTTGCAGAGAAATCCTCCTTCACCTTAACTGAGATTGATATTGACTTGTCTCGCTGTTGCTGGTTGAAGACTGATCTTTTAAGTGTCTCTTTTATGCCCTTCCTTAGACTGCAACCATAGCTCTGATACCATGTTGAAGAATCTAGGGCACGAGGTTAATGCGATTCTTGTTTACATGATAGCTACCCAATGCTTAGCTTGTTAATCATTAGTGTGTCTTCTTTAATCATTAAATATCTACCATAACCAAAAGACGAGAACACAATAAGTTGGCATTCTGCCAAGGCCAAAACCTCTCCCTCTTGGAGAGGAAAACCCACATAAAATTCTTCTTATAGAGATTCTAATTGACGAACACGAAGACCATGACCCTTGACTAACTGAGCCACTCCAAGACCAAGCCATCAATCCTCTTCTTCCTACTGCTGAAATCATCATCTTCACTGCACCATGGAGACATACATTACTGGTGCAACATCACTGAGAATATTCTTGTACTTCCACTGAGAGACTCATCATAGCTATGAGCTTCATGGCTGCTGCATTATAACAGAGATCACATCGATCCTCTTTACCATGTATATTCCGAGACAATGAGACAATGATCATCAAAATCGTGACTGTGCTTATGATATATGAAGGCCGAGATAGAGTTTGATAGGGATCCTTCCTGCCAAGTGTGTATACTTGTGACTGCACTTATTATGACACTGATATTCATATCGTCTCTTTTTCACTGAGGAGTATACTACTTCAGTACTGCATCGAGGCTTGTAACAAGGAGGAGACTGAGACTTCTTAGCGAAATTTGAGGTGAGTCCCAGATGGTATCTCTACTGTGCTTTAATGAGAGAGTGCTCCTTAAAATATGCGAAGTCTAGACCTATACTCATCCGAATTTCTTCAGAGAGATGCGAGATACTTCTATGTTCTTTTTGCGGTGACCCCAAATGCCTATTTATCAGTGTACATCCATGCATGCAAGGCAACATGAATTAATGAATTGTTGTGTCACTTCATTTGAGCCGACGTGTCTATTCATTATGTCAATTTTGCTGGCCGCTTGACTGTTCTTTTCATCGTTTTGCTTGCTTGTTTTCAAGAGGATTGTGTTGGTCTTGGAGGGTTGTTCTTGACTTTAGGTTAACTCGTATACATTTCATAAATGCTCAAGAAGAGCTCTTTGACTCTTTGAATTTCCTAAACCTATGGAATGAGCAAGAAACTCATTCTTATAATTTTCAAAAATAATATTTCTTTTCTTTAGAAGTACAAAGATCAAAATTACATGTATAAATACCGAACCTAGTTACATTTTCTTCAACAAAATGTTGGAGCTTCGTATCCATACCAGGCCTTAAAGGGTGTCATTCTAATTGACATGTGGTAAGTGGTGTCGTAGTGCTCTTCAAGGTGTAACCACTTTACCAATGCTTTTTGTTGGCAAGATACATAGTTTTTGAGATAGCACTCCAGCCATTTGTTGACTATCTTGGTTTGTTTATCAGTTTGTGTGTGGTAACTAGTACTACGCGTTAGCTCCGTGTCAACCAATCTAAACAACATTGCAATGTGAGGAACTGAGTTGCAAATCTCGTAATTGTAGGCCTAACAAGTTGTTTGACCCGATTGTTTTTCCTCATTAGGCTCAATACCCATGAGTGGTTGGAGATGAATTTTGTAATGCACTTGGCATGCTCTATAGTTGTTTTTACTCCACTTTGCCTATGTGCTCAATCCTGAGGTCTATGTAATGTGGAACACATGGAGTCCAAAATATGGTATTATGTTTGGACTCAAACATCTTTCCAGCGAGAACATAGTTTGAGGCATTCTCTGTAGTTGTACTGACCTGCACAACATTTTGCTCCTCCACTTTCTAAATCAGTGTTGCAGGGGAGCCCCCCCCGGATCTTGCTCTGAATCTGCACTCCGAGCAGGAGCGTGTCGGGAGCACGCTCCCGAAAGGGAGCGATTTTGGGATCGTGCTCCCGTAAAAAAAATTGAGCTCCCTGCCTATTTCCAAAGCAAAGTAGGGAGCATCGTTCCCGGGTTATAAAAATCGCTCCCGGATTGACCAAAGCGACCGCCAGGAGTGGACCATGTGGAAAAAAAAGAATTGGGCAGAAAAAAATCTGTTTTTTGGAAATAAAAGGAGGGAGGGAGGGAGGGAGGGAGGGAGGGTTTCATCTCAACATTATGAGAGTGAGAGTGAGATTGAGATTGAGAGAGGGAGATTGAGAGAGGGTGAGATTGAGGAGCAAGGAGAGTGTGAGAGAGAGCAAAGAGAGAGTGAGGAGCAAGGAGAGAGAAAGAGAGAGCAAGGAGTAAGGAGCAAGAGAGTGAGAGAGCAAGAAAAATCAAGGAGCAAGGGGAGATTGAAGAGCTTGCAAGGGGAGATTGGATGCCAAAGAGGTAGGCTCTACAATATTGAATAGAGTGTCTAGCAAATTTTTTTTAATGTTTATTAAATTATTACTAAATAAATAAATAATTTTTTCTCTATTTCCCATTCCCAGTCCCATTCCATTTTTAAAAATTTTGCAGATTCAAAACATCATGGTTATATTTCTTTGCATTTTCTTCTTCTTGGTTCCTCTTTTGGTTATTATGGTGCTGGAAAGTAGAAAAAGGAGGGTTGAAATTGAAAATGAAAAAGGGGATGAAGAAGGGGGACATAGTGGAATTGATGAAAACCCCAGTGAGGAGGAGCTGGAGGAGAGTGAACATGAGTCAGCTCAAAAAACTAAACAAGACCAAACCCCATTGTGGAAATATGTTAACAGGCCTGAAGCAGGGAAAGAGGGTGGAACCACTAAATTTCATTTCCCCCATTGCAACAATAATTACACAGGTTCATACACCCGTGCCAGAAAATACCTCTACAAGAAAATGCCATGGGATGGAGATAAACAAATAGGAGTCAAAACTTGTACAGGTGTGTTAGCAGCAGATAGAGCCAAATACATAAGGGAAGAGGAGGAAACCCAATACAAATCTAAAAATTCAAAGGGTTTCTTTGAACCAAGCTCACAATCACATGCACAAAGAACTCCTTCAGGATCCTCCCAAGGCAGTGGATATGGAGGCATAGGGTCATCAGGTTTAAGGCATAGAATCATATCAGATTTCCTTGATGAAGGGTGTAGGAATGATGTGGATGCAAAAGTTTACAGGTTTCTCTATGAATGTGGGATACCATTAAATGTTCTTCCCTCACCTTATTGGCACGAAATGGTTTCTGCCATAAATGATGCCCCTAAAGGATACAAGAGCGCTGGGTATGACAAGGCAAGAACCGTTGGACTTGATCATGAAAAAGCAAAAATATCACATTCTTTGAATAGAATGACAAGTTCTTGGACTGACCATGGGGTGTCCATTGTATCTGATGGATGGACAAATGTAAAAGGCAAGCCATTGATAAATGTTCTTGCTGTGTCTGTTAGTGGTGCCATCTTTCTTTCAGCATATGATTACTCAAACAAGTTCAAGACCGCCATCAACATTGCAGAACCATTACTTGAAACAATTGACCGTATTGGGCCATACAATGTCATCCAAGTCATCACTGATAATGCTCCTAATTGTAAGGCAGCGGGAGCAATTATTGAGGATAAATACCCCAACATATTTTGGTCTGGGTGTTTGGTTCACACAATGAACCTTTTGATGCATGATATTGTCAAGAACAAAAATGAACAATACAAATGGATTGGTGATTTGTACAAGAAAGGCAAACAAATGATAAAATTTATTACAAATCATAGCAATACCCATGGCCTTTTCCGCAGTCACTCGAGATTGGAGTTGTTAAAGATTGCGAGGACTAGATTTGGTAGCTATTACCTCACCTTCAGGTACCTTTTGAAGGTAAGAGAGTCATTGGCTAGCATGGTATCAAGTCCACACTGGCAGGTATTAAAGGAAAGGGCTACAAATGCAGCTAACAGGCAAGGTTTTGAACAGGTGGAGGAGGCCGCTCTTGATGGTATGTTTTGGGCACCGTGAGGCAAGTATTGGATTTCACCAAGCCCATTTATCACATGATTCGGTTTGCAGATACAGATAAACCAATGATTGGCAAGGTGTATGAGTAGATGGATACCATGTTGGGGCAAATAAAAGATATTGTTCATAACAATGATCCCAACTTGTACAAACTGATTCACGATTGTGTGTGTGCACGGTGGGATAAACTTAATGTTCCACTACATTGCTTGGCGTATATCCTTACACCAATATATTACTCTATATCTTGATTGGGCCAACTTGCACCGGGGGTGGGGTTAGGGCCAAACCCCATATAGATGAAGAGGTATCTACAGGATATTTGGAAGCATTAGAAAAGTTGATACCTGACAGAGAGGAATGTGCTATTGTGCTTCTTGAAATAGGTAGATACTTCAGTTGCACTGGTTTGTTTGGTACCTTTCATGCAATGGAAGATAGAGATAGATTTGATGCTCTCACATGGTGGGAATCATATGGTGGCCATGGACTTTTGCCAAAATTGGCAAAAAAAGTTCTCTCACAGGTTGTAAATACTTCTTCTGCAGAGAGGTGTTGGAGCACCTTCAACTTCATACATAATGTGAAAAGAAATAGACTCAATGAAAACTGGGCAGAAAGCTTGGTTTATGTGTACTACAACTTGAGGTTGTTGAGTCATTACTGTGATCGGGCTTATGAGGATCCAACATATAAAATTTGGGACAACCACCCAGAGGATGATAATTTGGAGGATGGCACTATACATATTGAAGAACTGGAAGAGGAACTTATGAGAGAGGAAGATGAAGCAACAACGATGCCACCTCCACCATCCAGTAACAGTGCTTGAGTTCCAAGTCTTGTTCCTTTGCTGTCGCCGCCTCCATCTACACCCTCACGTGGAGGAAATGTGCCTTCTGGTTCTGGTTGTCGGTCTGTGCGGGAGACTCCTAGAAGACCACCACGACCTGCTCATACATTAGACACTTCTCGTGGCAACGGCCACATGTAGTAGTAGATAATAGATTTACTATTTATTTGTCATTTCTAGTTTCTATTAGTTTTCATAACTCTTGAGTCTTGACTCTTTCATATCATAATGATATTTTTTGTAAACAATATATGACTGTCACAATTTAAGTTTGAAGTTTGAAGTTGGCATTTATAACTCATTGGTAATGATTCTGAATTATGAATATGATGCTTCGTGAAAGTTGTTTCATTTCATTTGATAATTCATTTTATAACATTTCATTTAATGTTAGATATTATTTCTTGTAATGGTTAATCTTAGCTTACAAGTACAACTTTGGTGATCAATGATGATAAATGTTATATATTGAATTTTCAATTTTAAAAGCTTGAAGTTGAAGTTTTAAGATTGATGAATCATGAATCATGATTCATGACTATGAGACTCAATATGTTGTATTTTAAGTAACCAGATTCATTGATATACCCCGACGAATCTGAATTCTGCGAATTGGATATGATTCGCTGGGAATATTTATCCCAAAACCGGATTCGATGAGTCCGAATAGGATTCGTACGAATCCCGTACATGCTCAACGAATCACGATTCTAGGATTCGTATCCCAAAAAACAGCCTCCCGCAGGTTAAAAAGCATGCATTTCCTTTATTGTTTCACGTTGTTTGTCATTTGTCATTTGTCTTTGCATTGTTTGAGCTGTGGGCAAGGAGATAAGGGTTTGGAGCAAGGAGGTAAGGGAGTAGAGCGTTCGGGAAGGAAATTCAAGCACTAGGTAAGTGCATTTCAACTCCATTTTCTTACATTTCTTATTCTATTACAACAGTTTGTATATGATTTTTTTTTTACAATTTTGTGCATGTTTTGTTCATTTTTTTTTTACAGTATTCATAGCTCAATCAAAGGTTGTTAGGGGGCAAAGGAAGGGCAAGAATGTCTCCATTGGAGATGCCCCTCCTCCCCCAATATCATCAGAGTCTGCTACAAGTAATGTTGAGGGAAGAGGAGGACCTAAAGACAACATTGAAAAATATCCCTTGTGGAAATATGTCACAAGAGAGGATGGGACAAGCACCAAGGGAAAGGGAGGAGGCAATGTGCAATGGAGATGCAACTTTTGTCACATTGCTTTCGAAAGCACATATTTCCATGTGAAAGGCCATTTGTTGGCTTTATTGGGTTGTGGGATTGGAGCTTGTAAAGTTGTTCCTTTACAAAAGAGGAAAGAAATGGAAAAGGAGTTCAATATTGGTATGGAAAATGTGGCTTCAAAAGCAAAGAAACCCAAGAATGAAGACCCCCTTCCATTTTTTAGGAAAGGCACCACCAAATTTCCATTTGAGAGTTCTACTTCTGTTGAGGAACAAGCAGCAAAAAGGAGAGCAATTGCACTTGGTCCAATGGACAAGATTTTCCTAAGAGAGAGACAGGAAGAGCTTGATCTCACCATTGCCTTCTTCTTCTATCAAAACTTCATATCATTTAATGTTGCACACTCACCTCTATTTATTGAGATGTGTCGAGCTCTAACTCAAGGGTCTCCATTGGGGTATGTGCCTCCTGGGTCAGAGAAGCTATTAACCACATTGTTGATGAAGGCAAAAAAAGAGGTGCAAAAAATGCTTGAGCCTATTGTAGCATCATGGCCAACATCTGGGATTAGCATTGTTTTTGATGGATGGACAGATCCAGCACGACACCCAATCATCAACTTCATGGTGTCTTCCTTGAATGGTCCAGTTTTCTTGAAAGCCGTGGATACACATGGAGAATACAAGGATGCACAATTTATTGGTGAGTTATTTATTAAAGTTATTGAAGATGTAGGTGTTGATTCTTGTGTGCAAATCATTACAGATAATGCACCTGTTTGCAAGGTTGCTGGCATGATTGTGGAAGCTAAATATCCACAAGTGTTTTGGACACCTTGCATTGTCCATTTATTGAACTTAACACTGAAATCCATTGCTTTTGATGTGCTTTGGATTGGTAACATTATTGAGGATGCACGAACCAATCTACCATTGTTGAAGATTGTTGATGCACGGTTTGTCTTTTCATTCATGAAGTTGAAGAGGTTGAGGGAGGTCAAGACCGCTCTTGGGTCCATGGTTATTTCTGAGTTTTGGTCTTTTTGGAGAAAGACAGATCAGGTAGCCTCTAAAAGAGTGAAGGACACAGTGCTAGATGTTGCTTGGTGGGAGAGGGTAGATCTAATTATTTGGATCATGGACCCTATCATTTCTTTTCTTCGATTTGCAGATACAGACAAACCCATCCTAGGGGAGGTTTATGAGGGATGGGATTCCATGATTGAGTCTGTGAGGAGCATTATTCTATAGAGTGAGTGCCTTGAGTATGAGACATCACCAGAGGCCTTCTGTGATATGATACATGATATTCTTGTCAGCAGATGGGACAAGAATTGTACACCTTTACATTGTTTGGCTCACTCATTGAACCCTAAATACTACAACCATGAGTGGCTGAATGGTGGACCTTCCCCCAGATTCCCTCCTCACATGGATGGTGAAATCTCACAGGGGAGGAAAGAGGCATTTAGACAGGTTTTTCAGGATAGTGCATTGCTTGATGAGGTGGAGGATGCCTTTGCAGAGTTTTCCACTGGCACTGGTCGATTTGCAGGATATGATGTGATTAGAAATAGGGGAGCTAAGAAGCCCTATTCTTGATGGGCAAATCATGGGGAAACAAGCCCTCCTCTTCAGCAGTTAGCCATGAAGCTCCTCTCTCAGGTGACTTCATCCTCTTGTTGCGAGAGGAATTGGAGCACATATGGGAATTTGTATAATGTGAAGAAGAGAAGGCTTGAGCAGTCCAGGGCAGAGACAATGATGTATGTGCACACCAACCTTCGTAGTTCGTCTTATTTACAGGTAGAGGGAAGAGTGGTTGAGGGGAAAGACAAAGATGTGGGATGTCTTTCCTGATGATATGGGTTTGGACAACAATGTTGAGTTGGCATTGGCCAACATAGATCTCAATGATCCAGTGCTAGAGCTTGTTAGAATTGATGACATAGAGAGGTCATTCTCCACACCAGTAGATGCAGAGATGTCTATGGATACAGGGGAGGAGGAGGATGCAGAGGGGAGTAGTGGTGACCATGATGATGAGGACATTGATGCTGATTCTGATGATGACTCTGAGGATTGATGACTACCTATTGCCTTGAGGCTTATATACCTATAGTTGTTTTATATTTTCTATTTCTATTTGCCATTGGCATTGCACCAGCACTACCTATGTAACACATTTTGATTTGATGACTTAATGAGAAAACTACAGTTGTCAATGTCTTTATCTTACTATCTTGTAGTTGTAAGTTGTCTTTCATTTATGAATTATGAATCATATATTATGTGACCACTGACAATGACATGTATTTGAATTTTCAATTTTTGTATGTACTATGCATGCTATAAATGAAGATATATGTTTGAAATCAATGAATTTGTAATCATTAATTAGAATGTTGTAGAAATATCTAATTTTTAGTATATATATATAATCTATATATTATTATATATATATATATATATATATATATATAATATATATAATATTATATATAATATATATAATATATAATAATCTATTTTTTTAATAAAATAATATATAACGAATCCTATGTGTCCTGTTCCGGGGGGTCAATGTGTCTGAATCCTATGAATCCCGAATCCCTGAATCCTACGAATCCCGAATCCTTGTATCAGGTGACTTAGGTTGTATGTTACTAACTTTTGGACGTGGTTGACGAAGAATCAAGATTATAACTTCTAGATGATTGATGTTATATGGTTAATGGTTCAATGATCAATCTATGTTTTTTTATGTTTTTTATATCTAATTCATCATTCTACACGTTTTTGTTGACATATATGTATCAAAGTATAAAAAATTATATATATTATATAAAAATCGCTCCAGGATTCGCTCCCAAACCGGGAGCTTTTGAAATTGTTACTCCCGCTTCCGCTCCCCGCTTTCACTCCCGCTCCCAAGTAACACTGTTCTAAAAATCTCATCCAAAAGCTCAAATAGAAAGGTTGCATCCTTCACCTTATTAGATGTATCAACTGATCTAAAAAATATGGTTCCTTGAGGGCAAGAAACAAGGAAATTAATGATAGTGCGGTTCTTTCCATCATTTCATCCATCTGACATGATGGAACAACCTCTTTTGAGCCATGACTCTCTATACTCAGCCAAATACTGATCAATGGAAGAAATATCTGTTTGCAAAAGATCTCCCCTCAAGTCATGCATAGTAGGGCCTTTGCAGCCCTTTCCTACAACTATAACAGTGTCCCACAGAGCTTGGTAATAAAGTGAGCTAGCAACATTAAATGGGATATCTACATCATACCACCATCTAGCAATGTATTCATAAGAAGTTTTTTTGCATTGTTTTTTCCAATGTTCATCCAAAGTGGGTTGACGACTTGGTTAGGAGGAAGTGGGATTAGCAAAGGCAGTGTTGGAAGAGGATGAGAAATAACTCTGGATGTTTGTTCTCTTTGTTCCTTTAGATGGTTGGTCAAGAGCGGAGGAACATACTGAAAGAGGTCATTGGTGGAAGAGATAGAAGAGGAGTCTTGAATTTCATAATCATCACGCCCACTTTCTTTCATGGCTTGTAATAATTCCCTCTTCCTTGACATTTCTTCTTGGTTGGCCTTCTCCCTAACCTTATTCTCCTCAAACTTTTCAAACTTGGCAAGGTATTTTGCCCTAATAGGACCTAACCTAAGTCACATGACACGAGGACACGAGACACGGAGGACACGTAAATACAAGTATTCAATACGAAACGCAGCGACCCGGAAACAGGACACGGGGGACACGTTTTATATATATTTAATAATATATATATATATATATATATATATATTATATATAATATATATTACAACGACCGAAATATAGTTTTTTATCCATATTAAATTGCAGGTTGCAGGCTGCAGCTTATCTAATCAAATTAAAATATAATTACTTCTCAAAGTTCATAGCTCACTTTAAAAAAATAAATAGAATCAAAATTTACAACTTACAAGCACATAAGAAACTAAGTAGTAAGTACTTACTACTAATTATAAATTTAGAACTTAGATATTAAAACCATAAAATGCATATTTTCCATTAAGTCGTCAAAATCAAAATGTATCACTATTCACTTTCAGTGTTTACAATGTACATAGATAGATCATAGATCATAGATCATAGTAGATACTGACTCCTGAGAGAATGCCAATAGAAAATACAAAAGAGTAGATACAAAATAAGTAGGAATATCATAGCTCGGTACTGGTCCATGCGTCATGACTCATGAGTCATGACTCATCGAGTCATCACTCTATCAATAGTCCATGTCCTCGGGCTCTATGTCATAGTCACCATCACTGCCACTGCCATCTGACTGTACTCCATCCTCCTCCTCTATGCCCAATCCAGGATCTGCTGCTGCATTTGTTGGTGTGGAGGATGACCCCTCAAAATGTTGTGTCTCATCATCAAAAGTCACTGGCTCTAGCACTGGGTCATTAAGATCCATGTTGGCTAATGCCAACTCAATGCTATCATCCAAGCCCATATCATCAGGAAACACATCCCACATCTTTGTTTTTCCCTTCAACCACTCTTGTCTCTGCCTGTAAATAAGACGAAGGTTGGTGTGCACATACACCATTGTCTCCGCCCTGGATTGGTCAAGCTTGCTCTTTTTCAAACTATATAGATTCCCGTAAGTGCTCCAATTCCTCTCACAACAAGAAGATGAAGTAATTTGAGAGAGGACCCTCAAGGCTAACTGTTGTAGAATAGGGCATGAAGCCCCATGAGTTGCCCACCATGCATAGGCACTTTTGACCCCCTATCTCCAAGTACATCATACGCCCCAAATCTCCTGGTGCCAGTGGAGAACTCTACAAAGCCTTCCTCCACCTCAAGAAAAGATGTGTTATCCTGAAATATCCTTCTGAATGCTATCTTCCTCCCCTGTGAAATCTCTCCATCCATGTGAGGAGGGTATCTGTGTGAGGTCCCACCACGGAGCCATTCTTGACTGTAGTACTTGGGATTCAAAGAGTGAGCTAAGCAATGCAAAGGTGTGCAATTCTTATCCCACCTAGAGATAATAATATCCTGTATGGTGGACCATAAACTCTCTGCTGATGTCTCATATGCGGGGCACTCATTCTCCATAACAATAGTCTTCACAGACTCAATCATGGAATCCCAACCCTCATAAACCTCTCCTAAGATGGGCTGGTCCGTGTCTGCAAACCGCAAAAAAGAAATGATAGGGTTCATGATCTTTATGGTAAGATCCACCCTTTCCCACCAACCATCATCTAACGCTGTGTCCTTTACCTTTTTTGAAGCTGCTTGATCCGTCTTTCTCCAAAAAGACCAAAGATCTGAAATAACCATGGCCCCAAGAGCGGCCTTCACCTCCTTCAACCTCTTAAGCATGATGAATGAGGAAGCAAACCGAGTATCTGCAATCTTTAACAAGGATAGATGTGTGTACTCTTTATATATTGTGAGGGCATTGGTATGGTTTTGCACAAAATTTCGGATATGGTGTGCATCCTCAAGAAGATTGCCAATCCATGTCACATCTGAAGCAATAGTTTTGAGTGCTAAATTCAAAGAGTGAACAATGCATGGTGTCCAAAATATTTGTGGATATTTAGTTTCCACAATCAAGCCAGCTGCTTTGCAAACAGGTGCATTATCTGTGATGATTTGCACACAACTCTCAATGCCTACTTCTTCAATAACTTTAATAAACAACTCACCCATATATTGTGCATCCTTGTATTGTCCAAGAGCATCAACTGCTTTCAAGAAAACCGGTCCATTTTGAGAATATACCATGAAATTGATGAGAGGATGGCGTGCTGTATCTGTCCATCCATCAGAAACAATACTGACACCAGATGAGATTCATGATGATTTAATAGGTTGTAGAATTTTATCCACCTCCTTCCTTGCCTTCACCAACAATGTGGTTCTAAGTTTTTCTGAACTTGGAGGCACATACCCAATTGGAGCCCTATCAACTATAGCTCGACACATCTCAATAAACATAGGAGACCGTGCAACATTAAAAGAAATGAAGTTGAGATAGAAAAAGAATGCCAATGTAAGATCAACCTCATCTCGCTGTTCACGCCGAAAAATTTTGTCCATTGGACCACCATAAGTTTGGGTTGCCCTCTTTTTTGTTGGCTGAATTTCTTTTCTCCCAAATCGACTACTATTAGAATTCCTCAAGAATGGAAGAGGATCTTCATTTTTACTAGTTTTCCTGCTTCCCGCCACCACATTCCCAAAGCCAGCTGCATCCTCCCTTTCCAAATCCATTTTTTCTCTAGGACTGATCTTTTTGCATGCTCCAATTCCACAAGGAAGGCCCAACAAATGGCCCTTAACTCGAAAGTAAGTGCTCTTAAATTCACCCTTGCAGAAATTACAAGACCAATGCACATTCCCTCCCAGACCAGTCTTTGGCACTTGCTTCTTGGTTACATACTTCCAGAGAGGGTATTTTTTAGCTATGCTTGTTGTCTTGCAGCAACAGCATCATATATTAATGTTGGCTGAGAAACACCTACAACCTCACTAGAAGCACTTGGAGCACTATGACCAAGAGAAGGTGAAACAGAAACACTTGGAGGGGGGGGACCACGAAAAGCACTGCCCTTCCTTTGACCTCTGCCAGCTGCCTTGGATGATTGAGCCATTAATCCTGATTCTTCTCACTGTTATAAGTCCACACACCTTCACCTACAAAAAAAACAATTAAAGTTAAACAATTATAAATTATAATTTATAAAATTATAAACTTATAATTTATAAAGTTAACTGAAACTCAGAACTGTTATATGATTCAATATGTGAATTGTCCTAGATTACTGTGGTAAATGTGCTTGTATCAGTTCACTGCTCACCCATGTCATTGATTACAAATCTGCTCTTGAATTACTGTGGTAAAATGAGCCTTAAGGCTGGTATATTTCACTCACTGCCCATTCACTGTCTGTGTGCACAGTTCTAACTGCCCATTCACTGTCTGTGTGCACAGTTCTAACTGCCCATTCACTGTCTGTGTGCACAGTTCTAACTTCTGAAGGGCTAACACCAATTATAATACAACCTACACTGTACAGGCTACAGCCTATCACAATCTGAAATTCTCATGCCTCATTTTTCTAACCATTTAGTTTCTAATTGCTGGTCCATGTGGCACTAAAGCTTTAGTCATGAAAGCAACTTATGATTCACTTCTACAGCAGAAAGATACAATTCGGATGAGGGTATCTATACCACAGCTAGATGATATAGAAATGCCACAGTTCAGTGATATGAACCAGAATGCTGCCAGCAAAATCCAAAGGAGGAAGATCACTGGAGTTAGGATGCTGAAGAATTGGGAATGCTTGGCATTCCAGCTACTTCCAGCAAGCTAATTCAGCCTATAAACCTCTGCATAGTGTTGGAGAATGGGTACTTTACTACTTTGTGAGTAGAGAAGGGTTGCTTAGATTTTTTTTTGGGTTTCTAGTCTTAGTGCTTTAGAGAACCAGAACACAATTCAATTCTGCGATTGATGAGAAAACAAGGTTGAGCAAAGCCATTCAATCCTGGTTTTCCCATTTGAGTTTCCAGAGTAGATCTCCGTGTCTATGGTTGACCCTGTGATTGTGGTTTTCTATGTAATTGCTACAGTTTTTGGGTTTCCTTGGATGCATGCTTAGTTCTTGGTTAATTAATTAATTCCCACAACACCCATTGTTGTGATTCAGTTTCTGTATGCTTGCTTAAGTTCACTAGTGGCATCTCTCATGTTTGTCAATTCTATTGATCACTGAATCACAAAAATGATAGCAATCCTAATTCCCATTCCATTTGGACTTCCTTGCTGTTTAGTAACTACAGTATTTCCTCTGTTTACTGGTGATTCTTACTATGCAGACCATAGATTACAACTGACAGATGTATTCACTCACGAGCTTCTTCAGTTTATTTATTGTTCCCTTGTTGAACTCACAGGTTGGATCCACAATAGTTTGGGATATAACAGTTTTGGGCTGGGAAGTGACCTATGGAGAAGAGTTTGTCCCTAATACAGAAGGCAGATACACAATTATGATATCGAAAATGAATACAATGGCTTCTGATGAAAAACCATTACATAACTCTTTCAAAATTCATGAGCTGGGTAAAGTGATATTGACAATTGAGAATACTTCATCAAAGAAGAAGAGAGTTGTTTACCGACCCAAAGTCAAGAGTGATTAGTAGCAAAAGCCATGAAGTTGTTTCTGTTACTTCGTTTCTTCTATCCCCTGGGAAGAATGCTAGCCTGTGATGAAGATACCACATTTCAGATCTTTAATGTGCATAGACATCTTATGATTATTGTCGTCTTGTCCTGTTTGGAGTTTGTTTTTATGGTGTAATTGATTTTTCGTAATTTCATGCCAAATTTAGAAGCATATGAGTCTTCATTTGTCCAAAATAAGTGTTGGAGTTTGATCTCTGTACACCTACAAGATATGTAAAAATGACGGTTATGTTAGGAGAGCTGTATGACGATCATCATCATCATCAGTCAAGCAGGTTGGTCATGTAAATTGTTTGTACACTGCATCCATTTTCAATTTGCTCTTAGCAATCTGTGCAGGGGATATGATAGAGATCTCATTTTGTCAGGTCATGTAATTCTTTTACCTCCATTGCTTACCGGTTTTGTTACATCATTCCATTGAAATGATCTGCCTTGAATTTTAAAATTTGTCATCTCCTGTCTTAGTGATTTTTCCAGGTGTCTGGCATAAAATGGCATAAACTAAAGAAAAATAAAGGATGAGATCACGATTCAGATTAGATGCTAATTTGACAGGCACTGAACTGTGGGCTTTGTGGCCAACCACATGAGGTGGTGATTATTCACTGGGCTATAAGTCTACAAGTTAAGCAACAATCCAAGGTTATGTTCCTTTTTTTCACATATGGTCAATGCCTGGATAAATTTAATTTTTCTTTGAATGGCAACTTCCTACCGTAAGATCCACTATCAAGTGTCATTAGTGTAGTAATGACCTTTTTGGGCATCCAAAGACTGAGTAGAAAATGATGTGTACCTCATATTAAACAAACCTACAAGCAACTGTAGGTTTTAAACAGAGACTAAAAGCCATATCTTTAACTGCCCTGAAAGTAAATATGTTATCCAATGTCAAGTACAGAAAAGGGTATGCCTTCTACAGCCATCTCTCAGTTCTGTTTCTGCGATTCATACAGTGTGTTTTAAACTGCAAAATTTTCAGGTTGGCCGCTGCAATCTCGTGTCCTCGTGTCATGTGTTAACATTGTTAACTTTAGCTAAACCCGCGGGCCGCTGTTCGTTTGACAAAAAAAGAAATGCAACAGGTTACAGCACAGATAATACTACGGGTTCCTGGTAGTGGTGGCTTACTGGTTTACGCTGACGGTCTTGGCTCTTGAACGCTGCACACTTCAAAGTTCAGACGATAGCTCACAGCTCCAGACGGCGACAGCTCCAACGAAAATAACCCCGAAAAGACCACGCGTAGGCTGTAATAAGTGTTTTTTCCCCAGTACATATTCAAAACGGTGAAATACGTTAGGGCAATGTATTCTATACACGAAATACGCGTATGCTGAATTTATGACACGAACGAAAACGCCGAATACGTATTCCATTTTTTATGACACGATAAAAATCGTATTCGACACGTATTAGGGCCGTTTTCGTGTCCAATACGTGAAATACGGGACACGGGACCCTAGGGGACGTGTCCTGTGACTTAGGACCTAACACTTCCTTTGGTGTTTCACATGGCTTTACTTGGCCTCTTATCCCAACCAAGTGTTGTTTGAATCTGAGAATAGCCCCACCTCCAATAGATTAATTGCAAAATTTGCATATCATTTTTCCATCAATCACATCACAATGAATCCATGCAGTGCCCTTGGCTTTTGGAGCCATGTTGGCTTGAAATAATTAAAATTGCAAAGAAATCTGCCTTTTCAAAAAAATTGCAGCTAAGAAAAATGGAAAACCTAGGATAAATTTAGGAAAAAAATGCATATGTAACCTACAAAATTTGATAGCATAAAACTAAAGATTTGATGGCATAAAACACATAAAAGAATTTAATACATGGACAACAGTGAAATGAGGAAATTTTCAAGTGAAAACCCTTACGTGGAAATGCAAACTAGCTTCCTTATCCTCCTCCTGAAGATGCCAACTCTACTAACAACTCCAAACCATCTCCAAAATAGCTCCAACTCCAACTCCAAGCCTCTATAATGACTACTCCAGCAAAAACTCAACACTTTCCAAGCTCCCAATCATACTCACAAAAACTGCAAATGAGATGTATGAAGCAAATCAAGGGGGTGAGCTCCTTTTAAAGACTTGCAGAGGGTTTTTTTGGAGGGAAACAACCCTTAATTTCCCTCCAAAACACCTAGGAAGCTTCCTAAACGATGTCGTGTGGGTCAGTCCCAGGCTTGGCAATGAATCGATCGGTTTAGGACGGAACTGACTGGTTTGACCATAAACTGGTTGGTTCTGTCCTAAAATGGTTGGTTTAGTCTGATTTTTGTGGCTTTTAGGAGAAATGGGCCCTTAAACAGGGTTTTCTGACCGGTTTGACCCAGTCGCCCAATGAATCAGCCGGTTTGACAAGTTTTTGGTTCATGTCGACCGATTTTTAAAACTATGCTTGGTAGAGGTTCCAGGGTGTAGATGGGGATGCGTATCACTGCAAGAGACAAAGAGAGGGCTTATGTAATCATCCAAGCCCTTACAGATGGTTTACAAGCATTATCGATCCACTTGGAGACCCATGAGGATGTCATAGTGTCCCCACACCCACTTGAGGACACCACATATGACTTGCTTGGATATGAAGGGGCCAACCCCTTGTCCACTATGTTTAGAGTCCGTTCTCTCAACATGACACACTTTGGACTCCACTAAGCCTTCTCACTGGCCCAACGATTCATTTTGCTGATTATTCTCCCTTCTTGAGAGGCTTCTTTTTTATGTTATTGAGCTACTTGGTAGGTTTGTCAGCAAGGGATGTTATTGTTACACATTATTTTATTATTTGGGGCTTAATTAGGCCTAATTTGGCAAATCAAACTCTTTAGAGAGGATATAAATTGATGAGAGGCTCATTCATTCCTCTCATCATCACTTGGATTGGATTAGTATCTCTTGAGAGTTTTCCACACTTTTTTGTTGGACAAATTTGTTGGAGTTTCTTGATGCACTATGATGTTTGAATTTTCGCTATTGTCTTTGGAGCTTCTCCCTAATGTGAAGGATGAATGCATATACTCTCTCCCTCATATAAGTGAAATCTTAATTCTATTCTTGTTATCTTATTTGTTGCTGAATGATATTGTTATCATTATTCTTGTATGGGTTAAAATAATGCGGAATTCTTCCGGAGAGCTTGGATAAGTGATTTAAGTCATGCACTACTCTTTGAGTGATTGAGTGAATGTTCCTAGAGGCATCTATTAGGTTGAAAGACCTCAAAACTTCATCTGTTATGCAAATTTGAAGTATAAAGTCTTTCTAAGTTAGTTGTTGCCCTTGCGAGCTCCTAAACTCACGAAAATTGTCGATCTAGGTGTATCTTGACTCCATTAAACCCAAGAAGTAAGGCATCGATCCTCGCCCCCCTTTGGTGGTCAAAATAACCCTTCTTTTCTTCACTTTTTTTGAATTCTAGGCGTAACCCTAATAGGCCACCTAGGGCATCAGTCGAAATTTTTGGTAGCCATCCAAACACCTTAAATTTTGGTCCACTACTGCACTGGGGTTTCTCAAAAGAGTTCCTCCAAATTTTAGCAAATTCGACAGTGGAATCTTGAGATATAGCAAGCCCTAGTAGCAAGACCATTTCTTTGCCTAGGGTTATTTTGGTTTAGTGTCCTCACTTGGGTCATTGCATTTATATTTTAAAGAAAATTAGTCCTTTGATCCTATTCTCCTCCCTAGTCAGGTCAAGCCCCTGAATTGGTGATCAACTCCATACGCTTGACCTAGCTTGGGTCTACTTGGGTTCTTTGTGGTCCCACAACTTTATAACACAAATTTCACAAGGATTACATCTAAGCCTTCCAACACAAGGATTCTTAGGTCTAGGAAACTTATTATCAAGAGATATCCTCCAAACCTAAGCTCAAGTGTCGTCTTAGCCCTTCCTAGAGAACCCATCACCTTGCTTCTCAAGCAAGTAAGGCATTCAATTGAGGTTGTCTTATGAATTGGCTTTACGAATCACTCCTTATCCGGTCATTGGTCCATTCATCTTTGTGATTCCTCTTATATCGGTTCTCCTCCCATCAATGGAAGTTTGTAAAGAGTAGGGAGCATTAATTGAGGTGATAGTGGGCTATCACTCCATTGTTGCCCCTTGACCTAGTAGTTGTTCGATAGGATCCCCTCCTAAGACCCCTACTGATTTGAGCAGTAACATGACTGACTGTGAAACAAGAGATTCTTAGAGAGCTTAATGCAAATCTGATTATCATTGTGGATCACCATTGGCCCCATTTGTTAGATCAAATAACCCTGCAAGCATCTCGCGAAAACACACTACCTCACAACTAGCATACTCGTTGCCATGTACTCTAGTCTATGTCTCTGCCTTTCAAGGGGGGGGGGGGGCGCTCCCCCGCAACTATGCTTGCAACACCATTGAGCCCCCCTTAGTTGAATATCTTGCTGGTTTTCTGATGTAGAGAAGCCTCTCTTGTGGTTATAACCACCCCTAAATAGTTGAAGAAAAGCCTCAAAGGTGATATTGGTGGCTGATCTCGTGTTTCCATAAGGCCTAGGTTGCTTAGTGAGGCTCTACACTAAGCCTACTAGATTTTGGGGTACAACTCCATTAGGTAGTCAAGAGGCTACTATGATTAGAGCTCTCTGATGATTATAAATAAGGATGCAATCCTTCTTATGAGATGTGTGGAAGAGTATTGTAATTGGAGCTTAGCTCATCCGTTGGTTGGCGCCTTGAAGATTCAAGTGACCAAGAGTTGATTCTTTCAGTAAAAGGATCAGTTGTAAGGTGTTGCCTTACCTTAAGGTTTTGATATTAGTAAAGTGTGAAGAATCTCCATCTTATTATTTGATATTTTGTATGTGATTATATTTATTATTAGATCTCTTTCTTCCGCCAAAAAAGGGAAAATGCTCCTTTCCTTTTTTTTGCATATTTTTCAAGGGGCAAAAAGAAGGCGACAAACTTCCAATTGATATCCGAAACTTTTTGAGGAAAATTGGCTAAAACATGTTGGATGTTTGAGTTTTTTTTGGAAAAATAATCAATTTAGAAAATAAAATCGTCTAAAACAAAGCCTCAAATGTGGAGATATCAATGATTTAAAATCAACTACTTTTAGAGTTTGTTGGGGACGAGCACACTATCTCAGATCAATATCTTTTGCTAGAGTACTTAGATTTTAGTGAAAACAATATGAATAAATGCAAACTAGCTCTAGCAATTCATAATTGTGGTCATAATAGCCAATTGGAGAAGTATCGCTGCAATTATGTCCATTTTTAATATAGTCGTCTCAAGGAGGTCCATTTAAAAGTAAGTGTTTTCTATAAAACTCTTGTTCTATTTTGGGGGTTTTGAAGGAAAGATGTCTTTTATTAGAAAAGATGATGGTCCTAGTATTGAAAAATGCAGAGTCCCAGAAGTTATTCTGGAAAGGGAATTGGAAAGTTTTATTACACCATTGTTTCAAGGAAGATATTGCCATATTGTGGCAATCATTGGACTTTGATAAGATGAGAGCACTTTCCATGAAGCATATGAAAAATTACTTTAAGACAAGTGATCTCATGCCAAGAGTAATGATAAAGAAAGCACGAAGAGTTTATTTTCGCGTTGCAACTCTATATTAAGAAGCGTTCAATAGTTTTTCTCACCCAAGGGTCTTTGTATTGTGCTTTGTTGAATGGTGTTCTTGATTCATGTTTTGATCGGATGCTAATGTTAAGTAATGCTCTAAAACATTAAAAATTAACTAATTGAATTGAAATACTTGTGCACCCCCCTCTCTGTACTTCCAACAATTGGTATCGGAGCAGGTTCCTTCACAAGTAGTCTAACCACTGGAAGGGAGATCATGGGCTGCACAAAGATCAAAGTTCCAATATTTAATGGACAAAACTATGTTCTTTGGAAAGGAAGGATGAAAGCATATGTGCAAGCACAAGGATATGACATTTGGCACTCTGTAACGACTGAATACAAAGAACCCTCAGCTCTCTCTATAGATGATGCAAGTAAGAAGTTGTATGATAGTAACGGTAAAGCCAGGAATGCTATTTTAAATGGTCTAACAGAGTTAGTGGATGTTAAAGTAATGCATAGCACATCTGCAAAAAATGTTTGGGATAAGCTCTAAAACATATATGAAGGGGACAAAAAGGTCAAGGAGGCCAAGCTTCATACTTTCAGAGGACAAGTTGAACAACTACGAATGATTGAAGGAAAAATATTTCAGCTTATTTTCTTCGGGTTGATGGAGTAGTAAACACATTACAAGGATTAGGAAAACCAATGGAAAACAAGATAATTGTCTGAAGGATATTGAGATCTCTCCCAATGAGATTTAATGCCAAAGTCACGGTGCCAGAAGAAAGATCAGACTTAGGGAATGTAAGCATGGATGAGCTACATGGAATACTCACAACCTACGAAATGAGAACAAAATAGGAGAACCAATCCGAAAGAGAAGCAACCTTTACAACATCTAAGAAAACAGTGAAAAACAAGCAACAATCAAACCCAAGCCCCAGTTGTAGTGAAGTTTTAGATAAAGAGATTGCCAATTTTGTGAGGAAGTTGAAGAGAGGAACCAGAAAGTACAAAGGTAAGATTCCATTGAAGTGTTTCAATTGTGATGAAATTTGTCATTTTGCTTCAAAATGTCCTTATGCAAAAAGTTCAAATGATGATGAAGCAAAAGCTCCTAAGAAGGCAAAGGAAAGTTAGAAAACGAAACAAGGTAAAGGGAAGGTCTCCAAGAAAAGTGTCTACTCAATAGAAGCCAATTCATCATTTGTTGAAGAGAGTGACAATGACAACAAAAGTGACACAAGAAAGGTGTTATTTATGGAAAAAGGCAATTGAATGAAATCTCGTAGAGAAGATGAAGAGGAAGGCAAAGTAGACCTTGTAGGTGAACTTATCAGAACTTTAAAGGATCTAAAGGTAGAAAGAAGGAATGTCGAGTCATTAGAAGTTGAGTTAAGTAAATTGAAGGAACATGCCAAAGTCTCGAAAAGAGGACAAAAGAGTTAGAGAAGATTATTATCAATCTTAAAGTACAATTAGAACTTAGAAGAGGCTAGAAAAATTGAAGAATCGCTAAAAAGGGAGTTGGAAGAAAATATTAAGACAAAAGAGGACTTGGAAGTAGAAATAATTCCTCTACGAACAAAAGCACAGGAAAGGAATATCCAACATAACTTTGTGAACAACACCAAAATGTTGGATGAAATCACAAGTAGTTAAAGTCCATGTGATGATAAATCTCGATTAGGTTACAAGTTGTTGATTTGGGGTAGCTTCGGATGTGCTCTAGCCACGAAATTTGGTGGAGAGGCTAAGGCACATGAAATCTCCAATACCTAGAATGGGTTTGGGCAGATTGAAAACAGTTTGGGAGATATTAAAAAAATTAATATTTTTAATTGAGTCCTTAAGTCTAAACTTAGGGAAAATAAAATATTAATGTGAACTAATATAGAATTGTGTTAGAATGGTCCAAAAGTCATGGATCAAGCCAGATCTAATCTTAGCCGTTGATTAGGGACTTATTCTCGACTGTTGATTTGTCAACAAGAAAAGTATAAGAGGAGGCTTGAGGGTCACTTGGAGAACACACCGAGTTGATCAAGATTTCGACTTTTTGGGGTAGGATTTGCTGAGGAAGTCAAGAGAGTGATTAGAGTTGCAGTTGAGGGGCAGTGAATACAGAAGCAGAGAGGTAGAGATAGTGCCGGGAGGACCAGCGCAACAGAAAAGAAAGGTGACGCAAAGGGCAGAAGCCGAAACTATAGGGAACAATCAGAACTGTCGGAACAACCGGGAAAGTTGAAGCAGAGGGCAAAAGTTGGAACTGTCGGAATAGCCAGGAAAGCTGACGCAGAGGGCAGATGCCGGAATTGCCGGGAAAGTTGACGCAGAGGGCAGAAGAGGCTGACGCTGGGGTATTTTGTGGGGTGGATTGGAGCTGAGGAGCTGCCAGTGTTTATCCTAGGTTTCAACTGGAGCATCTATCTTTGAAGGATAGGTACTACAGCTGAGACTATTCTCTGTTGGGTGAGCTGGTTTTGGCACCCAAATTGTATTCAAAAACTCTCAGATAGTTGCACCGGTTTTCCCGCATTGGGTTTTTCCGGGGACATTGGTCCAAAAACAATGGTGTCACTTGTGTGCTTGTTTTGTTTCCTAAAGTTGATGATTTGTAATGTGTTGAGCATGTACTCGTATTTATTTCCAATATTTACATGGTAAATAACTTGTTAATTAACATAAAAAGTAGGTAGGAATAAATCAGAAAGTACATGAAGGGTTTCTAATGGGTTAGACTTAGAAATTCCAACATGGTATCAGACCGTGGTTGCAGATCACAGGAGAACTAAGGACATTAGCAGAGCATAGCAGCGACAACAGAAATCAACTGTCCCAAGTGACATAGTTGATCCTTGTAAAAGGCAACAAAGGAAGGAGTCACGCAGAGGGACTACGTCATCATTTTGAGTCAGAGAAAGACAACG
The DNA here is from genome assembly GCA_000404065.3 of Pinus taeda. Lineage (NCBI taxonomy): Eukaryota > Viridiplantae > Streptophyta > Pinopsida > Pinales > Pinaceae > Pinus > Pinus taeda. The sequence goes on along the minus strand of APFE031087729.1, from coordinate 74,684 downwards.
CAGAGGCTAAGGGAGGTAGAATCAGGCTCACACAGAGGCCAAGAGGGCTAACGCAGTTGGCTAGGGGAGTTGATTTGCCGATGTCGGGATTGTGCAGTGCCAAGTGGCTCAATCCTTTAGTTGTTGGGGTATAGGAGGTTGTAGGTAAGTTGCAGACTGAAGCTGGTGGGGTACTGTAGTCAGAACAATACCTAACAGGGAAAGACCAAGGGGAGGGAGTTGCTATCGAGGCAGATTTCTAGCGAAGGAATCCAGATCAGTGGTGCAGTTGCACAGACGATCGGAGAGGGGAACTCGACGGTTGGCAGAAGGATTTCCAAGAGGGAAATTGGGACGCAGAGGGAGTCCAGAAGAGAACTTCCAGACAAGAAGTAGAGAGACTTGGAGGAGTCGAACAGAGAACTTCTAGATGGGAAGTAGAGAGACTCAGAGGAGTCGACAAAGAAGAGTAGAGAGATGGCCATGAATGGGATGAGGGATCAGGGTAGGCTAGATGGAGCATCCAACCTTGTGGTCTGGAAGGCTAGGATCCTGTCCATTCTAAATAAACATCGTATTAAGGTCTTCGCCTTAAGGGATGACGATTGTGCCATGAGTACTCATGTGCCACTTGAGAAGAAGTGGGGAGACATCGAGCTGTAGTCAGGCTGACTACAGGCGATGAGGGGAAGGATCCTCGAAGTACCCAACCTCTTGGATTATACCTTGCTATGGGAGCTCCGATGAGGAGTAGCAGTACTGGCAGATGTCGGTAGAGACGAATGAGGATGGAGCAATAGTGCAGGATTCCCAGGACAGCGCGAGGCTAGCAGGCTGCAACAGTGTGACAGGCATGAGAATGTTGCACCAGTGCAGGATGGCGCAGAGAGGTGTGTAATGGTGCGAGATGCAGGGAGTTGTTGCAACAACGCATAGGTCAGAGAGGGAGCACTTGTCAGTGACAGAGGGAGCTTCAACATCGGGAGTGTCTCTAGCTTGATAGAGATGTTAGAGTTGGGAGATCAGTTACTTACTTCTCAGTAACTAAGTTGCAGTGCAACAGTTAGCAATGGCGGTGCTATGGGCAGCACGATGCAGCATGATGAGAGGGGATGCAGTGCAGACACAACAGTGGTGGTGGCAGGGCCATTGGCAACAACATAGATGCAGAGGGAGTTTTCGTACAGATGCAGCAGTGGCAGTGGCAGAGCCGGTGGCAATACGAGATGTGGTAGTGCAGATGATGGGCAGCAGGCCTAACATCAGGGACCAATGTGAGGAGTATTGCTAGAGCACAGTCCTCGGTAAGAGGGAGTGTTGATTTGGGGTAGCATCAGATGTGCTCTAGCCACAAAATTTGGTGGAGAGGCTAAGGCACATGAGATCTCCAATACCTAGAAAAGGTTTGGGCAGATTCTAAACAGTTTGGGAGATATTAAAATAATTAATATTTTAATGGAGTCCCTAAGTCTAAACTTAGGGAAAATAAAATGTTAATGTGAATTAATATAAAATTGTGTTAGAATGGTCCAAAAGTCATGGATTAAGCCATATCTAATCTTAGCCGTTGATTAGGGACTTAATCTCGGCTGTTGATTTGTCAACGAGAAAAATATAAGAGGAGGCTTGAGGGTCACTTGGAGAACACACCGAGTTGATCAAGATTTCGACTTTCTGGGGTAGGGTTTGCTGAGGAAGTCGAGAGAGTGATCAGAGTTGCGGCTGAGGGGCATTGAATATAGAAGCAGAGAGGCAGAGATAGTGCCGGGAGGATTAGCGCAACAGTCGGGAAAGCTGACGCAGAGGGCAGAATTCGGAACTGCCGGAACAACTGAAAAAGCTGATGCAAAGGGCAGAAGCCGAAATTGCCGGGAACAGTCGAAACTGTCGAGAATTGCCGGAACAGCCGAGAAAACTGATGCAGAGGGCAGAAGTTGGAACTATTAGGAACAACCGGATATGCCGGGAACTACCGAAACTACCGGGAAAGCTAATGGAGAGGGCAGAAGAGGCTAATGCTATGGTTTTTTGTGGGGCAAATTGGAGCTGAGGAGATGCCAGAGTGTTTATCCGGGATTTCAGCTGGAGCATCTGTCTCCAAAGGAGAGGTACTACTGTCGAGATTATTCTCTGTTGGGTGAGTCGGTTTTGGCACCCAGATTGTATTCAGAAACTGCATAATAATAAAACCCTCAGATAGCTGTACCGGTTTTACCGCATTGGGTTTTTCCGGGGACATTGGTCCAAAAACAATGGTGTCACTTGTGTGCTTGTTTTGTTTCCTTAAGATGATGATCTATAATGTGTTGAGCATGTACTTGTATTTATTTCCACTATTTACATGGTAAATAACTTGTTAATTAACAGAACAAGTAGGTAGGAATAAATGAGAAAGTACTTGAAGGGTTTCTAATGGGTTAGACTTAGAAATTCCAACACAAGCCTTCCTATGTTGAGAAGGGCTCAAGCTCCATGACAACAGGGAAAGAAGCAGATCATAAAAGTTATTCAACTGTCATCAAGGTTTTCATCAAGAAGGAAAAACACATGCCCTCAAAAGAGAATCATAGAAGGTGGAATCAACAACCTGTAGTAGAGAAGGCTCAAGATTTTACACAAGAGTTGCACCATCAAGAAGATTGCCCTCATCCAGGTACTCTAGTATATTTCTTTGTTATTGCTATTCATGTACTAACTCCGGGCACATGGCTAGGGATTGCAGAGTTTATGATAGGAATGATTATCAAAATCCTAGAAGCATGTTCATAGGAACCCAGTTACACCGTCATTTAGGTATCATGTAAAATGCTTCAAATGCCACAACTATGGACATATAGCTTGTGACTACAGAAGCATGATCAAGCCTTTTATGAAAGAAAACACTAATTTTAGGAACATGAATGTTTGGAGAAGAAAACCAGAGCAAGAAGAACAAGTAAATGAAGAAATCCCAGAGGTTGGGCTTTCAAGAATTGAAAAGACACAAAACCATGATGAATCTACATATGAAGAAGATATCGATACTTGGGATGATGATCTTGCAACAAAGTAGGTTCATATGTCATTCTAAATAATCTAGCTTGGAGACCCCCCATCTAGTGAATGTTGAAGAGGGGGAGTCTAAGTGGTAGTGGTTGCAAATTTGAAGATGTAGCCTTCAACAATTTGATTTGGAATGACAGATGGCAGAAGTATTGAAGTCGTCAGAACAATAGTTAGTATTATGGGCAGATTAGTCAGCCTTGTGTTCATTAGAGCAACAGGTTTGGAAAGCAAAGTCATGGACAAAATTGTAGGAGATGTCATGGTAATATAGATGGAATTAGCTATGGAAATTCGTGAGAGGCATAACATATCAGGGGGAGAAGCAGTCTATTACTGAAAGAAAAAGCAAGATATTTTGTTAGGAGTAACCCTTTGCCATTGATGTCAAAGGGGGAGAGAAATCAGGAAAGGAAGATTAGAGGCATGGAGATAAGGGGAGCAATAATCACAAGGGGAATATGTCTGTTGCCATCAATGACAAAGGGGGAGATTGTTGACTGGTGTTGTCATTGATGCCAATGTTGGTCTATGAACACTCTTAATAATAAATATCCCTATAATGAAGCATTGATTGAAAGCTCCACTGGTCAAGGTTCCCTAGAAGGATGAGAAGCTCCTGCACTGTGGTCATGATGCCTTGCTTGTAATGAAGTTTTTGGATAAAATGTTAAGAAAAATTGCTAGTAAGACCATCATCAATTGATATTCCTCATCATGTCGATTCTCTTGATAGGTAGTATGCCTCATAACTCCTCATGGTTGAGGAGATATGCCTCTTTAACAATTGGAGCCCCATTCAGTGGCTAAGAAACCCAATGCTACAAAGCTATCTATTTTATCCAGGAAAATTTAATTTAAAGGGAAAGAGGATTTTAATTGGCCCCAAAATCAACTCCTAAAGTTATATTAAAAATAATTCATATCTCCTAAAGTCAACCTCAAGGAAAAACTTATTTTTGGCTCCAAAGTTAAATTCAAAAATCAAATTTGACATTAAATTTGTTCCTTCCAAATGTCTAGGTTGGCCTCCCTCCTAAAGGCCTCCAATGGCAATATAAAGAGGGCACTTTAGCCCTCCAAAAATTCATATGTCTTTGCGCATAAGAAAGATTATCTCTGCAACCCTTGTGGAGCAACACATATCTTGAGAAGAGGCTAGATTTGAAGGAATTTTGTTTGCTTACCTCTGTTTATCTTTGGTTAAACGGATTCGTTGGTTTCTGAATTCCTTCTGAAGTATTTTTGAGGGCATATCTTCTGAGGTTACTCCTAGAATAAGTGTGCAGATCTTGAGGTTCGAAAACTATGTTTGACATGTGGCTTTTTGAACCATGACGAATGCCTGAGAGGACTTGTTTTTCTTTAGCAACTATATGGTGTGTTTTTCTCCTCTGCCTTTCTTTTATAACTTCTCATTGAGCTAAATCTCAAACCCTAATCTTCAAACTTCAAAGTGATGGATGGCCAAGATTAAAGCTTGCCTCACTTGACATTAATGGTTGAGATTAAAACATGATCACTAAAGTAAATAATTTACTTTTCCTAAGTTTCTTTAGCGCATTAACCAACATAATTTATTATGTGCTTTTCCTAAGTTTGACTTCGGCTATGTTACAAAAGCTACTGACTCAATACTTGAGCAAGTATCCTAAAGAGACTTTGGGCGACTTTTGCACTTCTAGACTCTTAGGCTTGTGCAATAAAACTTACTTGAGCTATAATCATCAATAGCTGCCCCCTCAAAGAGACAAGTGAACATGAGTGGGTTCCTTACATAAAATTATCAATTGTAAAGTTTTGCTCGACCTAAAGGTTTTGATAATAAATGTTCTTAAAGTGTGGAGAATTTCTATCTTATTCTTGGATATTTTGTATGTGATTCTATTTTCAGGCCTAACACGCATAACTTTTTCAGGCTATGATTTTCTTTTGAAAATGTAAGCTCTTACTTATAATGTTCCCATTTTTGGTTTCCCTTATGATGTGTGGTTAGGGTGGATCTCAAGGGTTTGTAACAACTAGGTCACAGGAGCGAGTTTACATCATCGGTGGGCTCAAAGGGTTTTGGAGGAGTTTTATGTGGTTCAACGGTGATCGCTTGCTATATTTCATCAATAGGGTCAGTTCTACACAATTCGTTCTTGGTTTCATTGCATTGCAATGATTCCCATAAAACAGGGTTATTATCAACATATTTTAATTAAATATGCTAAAGTTGTCATTTGGGGAAGATTCTTTGGTGAAACACCTTAGTGTGATAGCTCGTTGGAACCATAATGAAGAAATCTATAGGATGGGATGATGAAAAGTGACTCTCAGTGGCTAGAGAGATTGTAGAGACAAATTTACCATTTTTTGGGATTAAAAGTGACTAAAATAAAATACAATAAAGTCACTTGAAGAAAGAAGCTCTTAGAGTGGGAAGAAAATAATAAAAACAAAAGTGCTTCTAGAATGTTGGAGAGGGATCCATCAAGTCTTTAAAAGAGGGGAAAGCAAGTCATTTGGGGGCATCTTGGATTTGATATTCTCTTGGAGAGTTCTTTTGAGAACTTAGATTTGAGGTTCGGAGAGCCCTAGGATGAAAACCCTTGGGTTTCTTCTGTGTGTTGGACGAAACCCCAACTCACTGTTGTGGAGATTTCATCCAGAAATCTCATAGAGCTTCATTGGCATCAGTTAATGAGCAGATCTGTGGTTTGGGGTGGGGATCGAACAAATCTCCAATTTTGCGCTTTATTTCTAGTTTCAGTTTGGGAGGCCAGGAGCAATATTGCAAGATTGGAGGTCATATTTCTAGTTGGAGTTTGGGAGTCTAGCCAGAGAAGGAATTGATGAGGGCTGTGTTATTTCCACTCATCTATCTGTCAGGTTTCATATTTTGATGTAACTCCCTTCTCATTATTAATAAAATAAAGCAGCTGGATTTTGCAGTTTGTTCTTTTCTCGGCAAATTGTAAAATTTCTGGAAATTTTTTGTAATGCAAATTGCCAAAGCTTGTAAATTTTCTGGTATTTTGGATGAAATTCACTAGATAGTCTGGTTGAAATAAAATCCCTAGTAATATAATGAAATTAATAAAAGTGGGATATTAACTCACAACTTTTTAAAAAACTTGGAATTTCTTCTCACCAATTTTTTGTTGAGTTTGACACTGCAATTTATCATGATGTTGGTGATTTTTTAGTTACTGTTTTTTAATCTATGAGTCCAGTCTCCAAAACCACATTTGCGGTTCTTTGGCCCAAGTCTATACTTTTTGTTCTACAATGGACTGATCAAATCTCTGCCTTTCTCTCACACCACTTGGAATTACAGGAATCCACATCAGAGAGTATCTATTTTAGATATCTGTGGGTATCTATAGTTTCTAGATATCTGTGGAGATGCTGTAGGCACTCCCTTTTGTTTGTTAACAATTGTTCTTAATTGTCCAATTGATCTATTTTGGTCACTAGTGGACATTAATATAATATGATTTCCTTGTTTATTTAGCAACGTATGTTGAGGACTGGAGAAATTCGATTTGAAGGTAAATCTGCAGAGATTAATTTCTTTTACCTTGCTGTCTATCAGTTTTGACTAACATTCCTTAATCTGTATGAATAATAAATATGGACATATATGTAAGGTCCCCTAGAATGTCTATGCACAATTTGAGAAATTGTTCTACAATCAAAGTTAGATTTTAGTTGGTGATCTACTTTTTCACATTTGAGCATGGTTATTTCTAAAAAATATCTAAATTATCAGGCAGAGAAAACTACTCTATCCAACATTCATCTTGATATCTCTGTTGGGAGTCTTGTTGCTGTTGTTGGTAGTACGGGCGAGGGTAAAACTTCTTTGATCTCAGCAATACTTGGAGAGATACCTGCGGTTTCAGAGACGGAGGTAGTTGTCATGGGAAGTGTTGCATATGTTCCACAAGTTTCATGGATCTTCAATGCAACAGTAGGTTCTTTGACTAAGCAGATTCTACTTTAAGTAAATTAGTTAACATTGATTGATACAGATATTAGAATTTTGTGCCTACTTTGACTGCATACATTACTTGTAGGTCCGTGACAACATCTTGTTTGGGTCTCCTTATGATCCGTTGCGTTATGAAAAAGCAATCCATGTCAGTGCATTGGAACATGATCTTCAGTCATTGCCAGTGAGTTCCTTGTGTACTTTTGTATATTTTTAGCCAATATATGTTTAAAGAGATGTTGAATTTGTTCATAATGTTTTGAAAGAATAGGATTCGATTTACCCCTCTTCTTGATGTTCACTGTATTCTGTTTACATTGCTTTTGTTAGGGTGGTGATCTTACAGAAATTGGTGAAAGAGGAGTGAACATTAGTGGTGGCCAAAAGCAAAGAGTTTCTATTGCCAGGGCTGTATATGCTAACGCAGATGTTTATATATTTGATGATCCTCTAAGTGCACTTGATGCCCACGTTAGCCGTCAGGTTGTCACTTAGTCTTTATTATATTTTTTACTTTATGCATCATCTGCAATTTTTGTTGATTCTCCCCTTTCAATCCTCGGCAAAAAATTGTCAAGTCATTCACCATAACAACTGAGAGTACAATGAAAATTCTTAGTCATGTTATTTATATTGTTAATCAGTAATCACTTATTAAGTTATTTGGTCTATAGGAGATTGGGCTTTGTTAAACTTAATTTACTCCCTATGACATATTTGGAAGGGAAATGCAGCTTCAGTAATCATTATTTTGATAGTCTCTCAACTAATACACCCCAGCTGGCGTTTTATATCTACCCTTTATGTTATCCAAAATTTCACTATCATCAAAAGATATGTTGATGCGTCTATGGTAGTGTTAGCACTAATTTTTACACCTTAACAACTGATAAAATCTATAAAAACAACTGCAAAAATCAGCAAACATATAAGGGAATCTTTTCTATGTATCACTGGCAAATCCTTTTCTCTGTTTGGGTTGGTGCTTGCCAACCTCAGGGAGATGTCCATATTGATTGTACCTACTATTCTATACTGTAAATCTGCAATAAAGGGCCACAAAATACAGCAAGGCTAAGGCTTTTTGACCAGCAAACGAGTGACCAACCAATTGCATGAAAATTCATAAATTAAATATTTGGAACAATCCTCTACAAATCATCCTCTAATACGAAAAGATAAAGTAAGAAAGAAAGTGTATCTAAGTGGCAAATTACCCAAAGAAATAGCTAAGAACACTTAATAAGTTATGCCAAATAACATTGAATTAAAACAAACCAGACTGAGTGGATCAAAATTCAGTTTTGTTCTTCAATGGCCAAAAGGTTGGCTACACCAAGATGACTATTACAAAACTTGAGAGAATGATACCTGTTGCCACAAAATCTAGCAGGCCTTGTAAGGAGTGACCTACAAGGCAAAAGCTCGACCAAGGGACAACAATGAGATGTGGCTCATTGTCACCATAGTCACTACCTCCTACTCTTTTCTAGACTTTCACCACTAGGGACACTTCCCTTTAGATAGGTCACCTAAGTATATATCAAGTTCAAGGTTCAAGGTTACAAGAAAGGCTTATAGAGGACATCTCTTTCTAAGAAAAAGGCTCAACAAGTGTAATGGGGCAATTCACATACTCTAATAAGACCTATTTGGGGCAAAAATGACGTAGGGCTTGAGAGATAAGAAGCAAAAAGGATTAACCTAGAGTCAAGAGGCCAAGAAAAGGCTTCCAAACAATGAATATTAGCAAGCAATGAAACAAGAAGTGTTCAACAAGCCCCAGGTTGAACCCTTGGGCAAACTAGGGCTTTCCTAGGGCAAAAGAATTCAGCGTTGAAATGGATGGATTGGCCACTAAATGGTGTTGATTTTGAGGCAACCAATACTCCTTCCAATGTTGAATCCTTCCAGAAACCAAAACTTCAACGCTAGCCCAAATCATGTGCAAGCCATAGCTAGCAGCTTGACCTTAAGGGGTGAAAATCAGATTAGGAGAGAGAACATTAGATTTATGTTAAATTTGATGGATGACCAACAAAGTGACAAGGTCAGTGCCTAGTCCTTGGGATGATGGAGTCTCTGGGAGTGAAAAATATGCTAATTCTTGGTAAGGTGTATGGGAATAATGAAGCCCTAGCTTTCAAAACCCTAACTATTACTTTTGTGAAGAAACAAAGTCACTTGGGAGAGCTAGTTTAAAGATACACTGAGGGGATATCCATTCACATTATACTAGTGAGTAATGAATACAATGCTATCATCTAGATTACATACATTGATTTTCAACAATAAATAGCACAATAGAACCCCTAGATAATAAATCATTCCTTACACTAGACACAAGAATAAAAATTTATCAAATCCAAGGCACACTTACAAGATAGAATGCATGCACATGTTGAAATGTGTAACTAGGTTCGGTCTTTATAATGTCTATTGTAATATTTGATATTGAAGAGAAAATAGATTTATTATTGTCATTCTTGATGCCTGGGATTCATGCTCAAGATATCTGTGTAAACTGGAGTATGATCTGAAGTGTGATTTGGAGTGCAAGCCAGAGAGCGATCTAAGCAAGTCTGCAATTGGTTTTGTTTCTAATATCTTTATGTTATGGCACAAGTATCCAAGAATTGGTTCGTGGATCGTTAACGTTGGCCAACCAGATTAAAAATTACTATGTCGTGGAGTTCAATCATTGATGTGGTCAATCGATTAAGTTATTGATGTGTTGGGTAATCAGTTAAAGCTTGTAGAGTGTGCACTAAGTTGTTGTTGAGGAGTGATCTAACCTGGAGGAAGTGTGTATAGTTGATGGGGTTCAATTAACATGTGTATATGGTTAGCCTCTCCGTTTTTCTTGGACAAAGTTACAAGGTCATTGTGATGTTGGTAACCTAGATGTAGAAGTGTGCATGGTAGATCAAGAGGTAGTGTGCATTGGGTCTTTGATAATTTGAAACCAAGCGTTTCGTACGTAGTGTGACAGAGTGTAGATTGATGGTTGTATTGTTCTAGAGATTGTGGTCAGAAAATAGAGTATGCCAGTACCAATGCTGAGGTGACAATTGAGCATATGCTTGTAGAGATGCGATGGATGTTTAAGTGCATGAACTAGAGCATTGAAAAGGAGGAACCTGTGCAATTGTCCGTGGAATGAACAAATCGATGGCAGAGTGAGGAGCGTTTTATTGTGTGCAAGAGACAATGTGGATATCCTTTGTTCCAATGTGTGTTTATGTATGCCTGTAGCTGTTGTGCCCATAAGACCAGAAGTAGAGGGGATCAAACTGTCAATCTATGTAGACCTGTGTGTGTAATATTTGCTTACGGAAAAGACAGAGCATGGACAAAGGTTTATTGTGCTAACAATAATGCTTGCAGGGGCTAGAGATTAGTGCAGCGGGATGTATATGGATAAGCTTGTTGCTTGTTGATGACAATGGCAGAATTTGGAGTCATTGTAGTATTTGTGCTCCTAACTGAGTTGCTTTGGTTGAGATCAGAGATAGAGGTTGCTACTTGGATTGTGTTGCAGCTAATAGTATATCATTGTGTGTTTCATGTTGTTGAGTTTATATGCTGGCCATGTATCTTGTGTTGATTTCATATATTATTAAGTGTGAGACCCAGTCACCTACTAGCGTTGAGTATGTTGATTTTTGAGTAGCTTGGGAGGTACTCCAAGCCCTAGGGTTTGAGGTTTGGAGGGTGGAGCACCACAAGAGTCACTTGTGGGCTTGGAATCCAAGGTTGGGGTTTTGCATCCATCATTATTTCGGCCAAAACCATGGAGCATTTTGGACATGTGGTGGGATGAGATGATAGGAGGGCGGAAAGGAGAATCCAACCCTTAGAGAATCGTCGAATTTTGAGATGTCCTTCATGAGATACGAATTTTTGAAGTTGACAATTAATTATTGGACAGTCAAGTCATGTAGGCTTGAGTCAAATTAGTCTAAGAGACATGTCTCTTTGACAAATTCATGGAGCCCTTATTTTTGGTGTAAATATAAGGTGTATGGAAGTCATTTTAGCATCCAAATGTGTAACAATACATGGACTTCTCAACAAGACAACCAAGCTCGAGAAGAGAGGCCGAGATTGAAGAAAGAAGATTGTTTTGGGTCTGTAATTTCCTATTTCAGGGGCAGAGATTGAATAGGTGAAGGCCACATACCTTAAGCGTTGTTTTTAAGTGGCTGTGTCTGAATTTAAGGGAGGGTTTGATCATTGTGTGGAGGGTTGCAACCCTTTTCCTCCTTGTAGACAAGGCCGCAGGCCTGTAGGACTGTTCTGTGTGGGCCATAAGCCTTGAACAACTATCGCAGGTGGCCTAAAGGGACAGTGAGTGAGTGGGAGTGTGGGCAAGGTTAGGCCACAGTCTTTGGAGGTCTGTTGGAGTGATTTGGTGGGCTATAACAACAATGTTTAGGACTGTGTAAAAAGCCCTAACTAGAAGAGTAACTACAACAACATGTACAACCAGGCATGATGACATTGTTGGGAGAAGATTGGATTTTTTGCTAGGTGGATTGGTCCATGTGTGGACAGAAGTTGGAGCAGCTTGTGGGAGCCATTTGGAGGACTTGTCTTGATGGCTGAAAGTCCTTCCTAGGAGTAGATCTTACAGTGATTGGATTGGGTGCCATTGGACTGGTGGAGGGCAGCGTGTTGGCTACACAAAGTAGTCCTTGACAAGCCATCATAAAGTGACATTGACAGCTGAATGTTGGGTGAAGTTTGGAGCTGAATGTGTAGCTCTTTGACTGACTAAAAAGGCTACTAGATTGGTAGATTGGAGCTTAGGTGTTGGCTAACCTAAAGAGAAGATTGGATCAACCCATCTTCATTGTAGCAAAAGCGACTTGTAGCAGTGATAGGTGGTAGCCGTCCCGAAGACTCTATGTGGTGTCCTTTGATGGACTAAGGGGCAGCTTGAGAGCAGAACAAGAGCGAAGGACCGACAGGACGAGACACTGCATAGAGGCTGCAACGAGATTGTCATTGTATCTTGTATTCCATAGAGTATTGTATTATTTAGACTGGTTTAATATAACGAAGATTGGGTTGTACGTATTTGTACAATATTTTGTAAAAAGTTGTCTATACTTGTGCATGTGTGATTTACTAGCTTTATATTTTCCACTGTGCAAAGTAGCTTTTGTTGAGATTCTTTATTTGGTAGCATCAGAGATTCTAAGATTCTATCCTAGACCCAAGATCATGGAAAGGCAACCGTTTCTGTTGCACTTGTATTATTCCAGTGCAAGAGTATTTGTATGTTAACAATGTATGTGCATGGTGTTAATTTTCCACTGCTCTATACTAGCACAATCACTTAGCCTAGATCTTTCTTCAATTAGCAATCAATTTTAAACAAAATTTATCTTGCAATAACAATGAGCAATTGTAGATAGAACAGTTAATCCAATATGCAATAGAAGGCAATCAAGAGAAATAGCAAGAGACACAAGATTTGGTCAAAGACCAGGGAAAAACCCCACAAGGAGGAAAACCCTTTCAAATTCTTCTATTAGATTGTCATCAAATGTTTCCTAGAGAGATTACAATGTTCCAATTCAACAAGAGAGAGTCAAATTCAACGTTTTGACTTATCCAAGAATTCACTAACCATTATTTAAGAGATGAGTCCTGTTGTTACACAAACTAGCAGGCCTTGTAAATAGGCAAGAGCTAGAGGGCACAACAACATCCTGGGACAAAGGCCCACTATCACCACAGCCAAAGTCCCCTTCTCTTCTTAGATTTTCACTAACAAGAGGAATCCCAATATCTATCACTCTTGGTAGGTAAATGTATGAAAGGCTTGGAGTGAGGCAAGGTAGCTCGTTGAATGGAAAGGTTCAATAAATATACGAGCTTTGGGAGAGGCTAAGGAGACTTTCCAAGGAAAACCCCTTGAAAGGAAGACTACATGAGACTTAAGATTGAGATATTTGATGATATATGAGTTCATCCAAGGCCAAGGTAGACAAGAGAAAATATTATGAAAGGTATACTTCAATAAGTGCTAAAGCACAAGCATATAGAGAATCCCCAAGTTCAAGGATTAGCACTAGGGTTCCCTCTTGATGCAATGCGATGAATAGGGCATAAAATTTTGTGGAGAACCCACTATGAGAATTGCCTCAAATTTGGAGGAGAGCTAGAGGAAACACTAGTGTAGTAGGCTATCCAAATGATTTTGTAATAGCACCTCTTTAATGCATTTCTCATCAAGCCCTAGGGGGGCCTCCTTATCCTTAGAGGGACGAGGAAAGGGAGGTGAAAAGAAAGATTTTCAAAGTGATCAGCAAGGATTTTAGGATGAATGCCTAAACATTGGGATGTTATGGAGTTAAGATAAACCTCAATTTTGGTAACTTGTTCTTCAAAGGAGACCTAAAGGAGCAACTTCACTATCCCCAATGGAGGCAGCTACATGACAACTTTAGATATTTATATTTTGATGACACTTATTACTTATTGGTGGAGTTTCAAGGATATAAATGCAATATATCCTCTTGGAACATTTATTCTTTCATTGTCCATGAATAACACATGCAAAATTTCCTAATGTCTTTAATGTTTAATCAATTAGGCCACATTTAAAGTCATGAGACAATATTTCATGCATTAGCCATTAATTAAAATCAGAAATACAACATCAAATAACACTTACATGAGAATGAAGAATATATACATCCATCAACATGCCAAAAAGAAGCTCCAATAAAGATAGCGAATTTATCCAAACATCAAAATTCATCCAAAATCTCCATAAACAATCCACAATTTCAGGTCCGAATTCTCTCATAGAGTCCGAAAATCTAAGTGATGATGATCTAAGTGAGAGAGAGCCACTCTTATATATACAAGTCTTATCAATTTGAATTCCTAAAGTGCAAGCCCCTAAAACATAACATGTGATGAGAAATGCCCTTGGTTACAAGCCAACCAAGATAGATTATGTCATAATCATTAATTTAATCTCCTTCAAGTGCACATAGGGTTAACACCATGCATGCAAAGGGTCTTCTAGGCAAGCATTGAGGCCTCGTGTGTTGAGGATGAGAGTGGGGGCCTCTGGGCCCCAAATGAATCTCATGGGTCCCCAATTGGCTCTAGCGAGTCAATGCTCCATCAATGAGGGCTAGACAATGACACATGCCCTCCAATGCCTCCTTAGGCGAGACATAACCTCATATGGGCCCTGGATCAGCTGCCAAGTATTAGGTGCAATGTGTGGTCGACCGAGCAACATGGTTCAAGTGCATCATCCTCTATGTGTAACTGGGGCACGAACAAGCAATATGGAGGTGGTGAAGAAGTCCATGTTGTGGCAATCAATGCTTTGCAACGTTGGAGGCCCATGGCTCTCAACGCTCACCTTATAATTGCCATTGTGATCTTCTGTAGGGCTTGAATTTCGTATAGGGAGGCCAAGTCCAAGATGAAAACCTACCTGCAATCTTGAATAAGATACAAGTGTCTCCTCACCTTCCAATACAATGATTCATTAGTGCAATTGAGTGAATAAGCTTGTGTAATGACCCAAAAGTCATATACGCAGCGGAAATCTTTAAAGTACCTCAAAGACGTAAATGTCCATTGTAAGATGTTGATTTGTGGTAGCATCGAAGAGGCTAAAGCACATGAGATCTCCAAGACCCAGAAATCATTTGGGGAAATTGCACCCAATTAGAGAGATATTAAAATAATTAATATTTTTAATGGAGTTCCCAAGTCTAAACTTAGGAAAATTAAAATATTAATGGGTATTCATATAAAACTGGGTGAGAATTTTCTAAATGACATGGATCAAGCCAAATCTAATCTTAGCCATTGATTAGAGACTTAATCTCGATTGTTGAAGACTCAACGGGAAAAGTATAAGAGGAGGCTTGAGGGTCAGTTGGAGATACACCAAGATTGATTAGTCAATTCGATTTTTTGTAGTGGGGTTTATTGAGAAAATTCAAATAAGTGATTTGTTGCAGCGAGGGGCAGTGAGTACATAGCAGAGAGGCAGAGATAGTGCTAGAGGGTCAGTACAGTGACTGAAGAGGTTGACGCAGAGGTAAATAGAGACTGCGCAGAGGTTGAGGGGCCTACGTGGGAGACATAAAAGGCGAGAGAGTTGACGCAGAGTGTTTAGGAGCTATGTGAGGCTAGCAGGGATGACGCAGAGCCTAGGAGAACTGCCGAAAGGATTTTCGTGGGGTAGATTGTTGCTGAGAGGTTGAATATCTATCTCCGAGAAGAGGTATTACTGTCATGTAACAATCTTTGTTGGGTGAGCCAGTTCGATACCCTAGTTGTACTCAATAAATTCGAATAATAATAAAACCCTCAGAATTGCTACACTCGTGTGTTTTGTCTAGTATTTTAGTTGTTGATCTGTATATGAGATAAGGCTGCATTTGTCTTCAACGTCTTCAGGACACTAGAGACCAGCTTGCTGCAGTAGGGTGCACTCCCCAGCGAACCGCGATGGTGAGGATAGCCCTGAATGGAGTCTCAGATGAATGGCATGTTTTCATCCAAAGCATATTGGGCAGAGAAAAACTACCTTCATGGGAAGAGATGTGGATGACTCTTCAACAGGAGGAGTTAAGGAGGGACCTAGTGAAGGTCAACCTCAGTCACAACAGTGGGAGTGGCACAAAGACAAAGGAGGAGGAGGAGAATGCAGCTCTAGCATCGAAGGGATAACAGAAGCCGAAGCGAAAGAACATTTCGAAGTTGAAATGTTTTAGTTGTGGCGAGATGGGCCACTATGCATCCAAATGTCCTTTGAAGAAAAAGGATTAAGGATGAGAAACATGATTGTAAGGTTGCTTCAGCAAAGATTGATGAGGATGAGTTTGCCATGAGTGCCCACGCATCTCCAAGTTGGAGATGGGGCAATATTGAGTTGTAGTCGGGAGGACTACATGTGGGCAGGATCCTTGAGGAGTCCACCTCTTGGATCAAATCTTTGCTACGGGAGCTTAAGATTCGATAGTAGTGAGATGGACTTAGTGTCAGCTGATGCAGTGGAGTGTTTGGAGGACAGATGCAGTCGCTGGGGACAAGAGACTGATCAACGCAAAGCAAGGTTGGAAACAATGCAGTTGATAAAGTGTAGGAGTCAACATCAGCACAAAAGATTTAGAGGGTCAAAATCAACAGTAGTTGGATTCCAACATTCATTGTATTATGTTGAACACAATTAAGTTCAACTAATTTTGGATGTTTTTTCAGTTGCTTCTCTTAGCAACTGAGTTGTAGTACAAATGCAGTGTTAGCATTGGCAATGCTAGAAGCATAACAACATTTGAGGGGGAGTTGTAGAACAAATGCAACAGTGGCAGTGGCAGTGTCATGGGCAACAATACAATAGTAACAACAGAATAGTGTTGGTGGCAACAACAGTGCAGAAAGGAGGTGCCTCATTAACAGAGCAACATGTAGGTGGATATTGTTGCTAGAGCACTTTCCTTGCTAAGAGGGAGTGTTAGTTTTTGTTAGCATCGGAAGTGCTTTAGCCTTGAAAATTGGTGGAGAGGGTGAGGCACATGAGTTCTAAAGAACCCAAAAGCCGTTTGGTGAAATTCCACCCGGATTGTATTTTATTAAAATATTTAAGATTTTTAATGGATTTCCTAAGTCTAAACTTAGGGAAATTAAAATATTAATGGGTATTAATCAAAATATGGGTGAGAATGATCTAGAAGACGGATCAAGTCATGTTTTAATCTTGGCCGTTGATTAGAGACTTCATCTCAGATGTTGAAGACTCAACATGAAAATTATAAAATGGAGGCTTGGGGTTCATTTGGAAAAACACACAAAGAGAGAGAATTGATCTAGAGTTCGATTTCTGGGGCTAGGAAGCTGCGAAATTCGAACTAAGTGATCATTCAGCAGCAGAGGGGCAGTGAGAATCTAGGAGAAAGACTTTTTTGGAGAATACTGACAGAGAGGCAGAGAGAGCTTGTGGATGCAGCGCAGTAGCCAGGAGAGCTGATGCTAGGCCAGTCTGCGCCCACACAGCCCTGACATAGAGCCATAAGGACCAATGCAGAGCAAAGAAGTTGCCTGTCACGCAGAAGTCAGAATTGTCAAAACAACTGAGATAGCTGATGATGAGGGCAGAAGAGGTGACGTAGGGCTAACATAGAGCTTGAAAGGCTGACACAGGGCCTATGCAGGGCCAACATAGAATTCACTGAGGTTAGCCAGTCTTGTGCCAGATCAGCCGAAATTCTGCCGAGTGAAGTGAGGTAAAACTCACTCATATTTTCCGCTAATATTTTCTCTGTAAAGGATTGCTAGATGAGCATCCTAGATATGTATTTAGATATTTCTCCTGAATAATAATAAACCCTCAGAATTGTTGCACTGATTTTCTCGCATTGGGTTTTTCCAGGGACTGTTGTGTCCAAAAATAAGTGTGTCCTATGTATCTTGTTCTTTGTGTTGTTTTTTGTTTCATGAGATCAAATATTTAATTAGTGTAGGCTGCAGAAGTAATTTGCTTTAGTATTCAGAAGAATAACTTAATGAATGTAATTTAAAAGATCAAGTAGGTGAAGTTGATTCAGATTTTGCTGCAGTATGGGTTCCTTCAGTCTAGGAATTTTCACATTTCCCAATTGGGTTTTCCACCTAATATCCAATATCTTTATGTGATGATGTGTTTGCTGACCAATTGATGTGTTGTGCTTTTATGGTTCACATGCATTTATGAGTATATGTTGCTCATGGTTTACGTGTATTATTTGCTTATACTTAGTTCTGTTGTCATAATGTGTTGCTATTTAAATGATAATTCAGTTAACATTGTAAGAAGAGTGAAAATGGTTAAAAGTTGAATTATCACGAAATACCGATTCACCCCCCCACCCTTAATGTTTCTAACAATCAGAACATTCCAACGATGTTATCAGAACTAGACCAAAACATTGGTCAACAAAAAATTACATAAAATATTCAAATTTTGAAAAGAAAATAAAATTCATGTGTATCCATATGAATCCAAATTATTATACACAAATATGCAAAATTCGTCATGCATATAGCAAGGGTCCATCTAACCAAAATAGCACCAAGTCCAGTCCATGTTTGAATCAAAATAGATCAATAGAGAGGCTCTAAATGGTGTTTAGAGTCCAGAAAAAGCATGCTACAACAAATAGCTACATAACATCAAAATCATTGCGGATATTATGATCCTCCTCATCAAGATCACATTATAAAGATTATAATAATATAGAAAAAGCAATGTTGCATTAATTGTTATCGGGATAATATCAGTGCGAGAAAAAAATCAGAATTATCGGGAAATAATCGGGGAATAATCGTTTGGTACAAAAATATTCATTTCTTTCATTTTTTTCCATTTTTTTTAAATATTTAAACCATTTACAACATAAAATAAATACATTGACGCATAAATATGATAAAAGAACTAATATGTAAGATGTTTAATATCATTTCTTGTGCTAAAATCACACATAACATTGAATCATGTCCTGAATAGTAAGTCCTGACTCCTGAGTCCCACCTCAGCCTCAAAATATCAACAAAAAATATGATAATGTATCGCATCATGTCATAATGTCATATACAATAAAATGAAGAAAATAACTAGAGCCTAATACTATTGATTTCCTTTGCCCTTCTTGCGAGAAAATGCCACAGCTTTCCCTTTCCCTTTAGATGTAGATGCTGGTGCCCATGCTGGTGGAGATGGCAGTGGAGTCTGATGTGCTCTAGAAGCTTAAGAACTAGAAGTAGGGTCTATAGCAGTAGACCACGTCCTCTACTGGTGGCAGTGATAGCCCGGGCAGGTGGTGTCACCTCCTCCTCTTGTTCCTCCTCCTGCTCCTGCTCCTCCTGCCCCTCCACTACATCCTGCACTAACTAATCATCAGCAGACTCCATGAGAGGCCTCTCGGCCTCAACCCTTGATGCAGCAGTGGTGTCAATCCCATCCAATGAGATGGCATCCACATCAAGTGTCCTCTCAAGTTGCCTCACCCACAATCGAAGATTGTAGTAGACGTAGACCATGTAATTAAGTCGCTGGGACTCCAACCTGTACAAAGATCATGAAACAATAATTAATAATTATAAAAAAAATGCTGTTTAATTAATTCAAAAATTTATTTGGAAATTTGTAATATTTTAAATGTTTAAGTGTTAACCTGTTGCGCTTCTTGTTGTGTATTTTTTCAAATACACTCCAGTTGCGCTCACATCCTGAGGAGCTACATGTTTGGCTGAGGATGCGAATGGCAAGCTTTTGCAGAAGGGGTACCTTGCCACCATACATTCTCCACCATGCATCTACAACAAAATTACAAATAAAATTTTAAATAAACATAAGAAAAAAATGGAATTTGAAGAGACAATGAAATTTGAAACAAAGTTACAAACTAAAAAATACCTGCCATTTTAATTGTCCTATCAGTGACAGCCATCTCAAAGCCAAATGTGCCACCTGCCATCCTATATGTCTCAATTTGTTTAGAGATCTCTATATGTTGTTCTGGAGATTGCACCATCTTTTGGACACAGGATAAGAATCCATCCATGATCCCAACATCAAAATCAAACCCACATGCGTAAGAAAACACAGGTTTCAGGAAAAGCTCAACAGCATGAATGAGACGATGGAGTGTGTTGTTTTATCGCTCATCAATCACTCCCCATAGGAGTAGTTGTCTCTGAAACCCATCATCTTCCTTACCATCATAGTAGGCCCGAATGGCTTCTTTGGCCCTGTCCATGGCCTCATACAAATAGCCCATTGCGGTCTTTTCACCATCAACCAACCGAAGAACCTTTACCAAAGGTTCAGTAACGGTG
The DNA here is from genome assembly GCA_000404065.3 of Pinus taeda. Classification (NCBI taxonomy): domain Eukaryota; kingdom Viridiplantae; phylum Streptophyta; class Pinopsida; order Pinales; family Pinaceae; genus Pinus; species Pinus taeda. The sequence continues at coordinate 54,820 of APFE031087729.1, read as the reverse complement.
CACACCTCTTGCACTCCCGCCCATAAGTCTTCCTGGTATGAAACTATTCTGCATACAGCCTCTCCCTCTGGTTTGCGGCTCATTGGCAAAGCACGCGACTCCTCTGAAAGAAACATTCTCTTCACATCCCACATAGAATTCAAGAGGGATTGAAGAGATATGAAACTGGTGGCAAATCGTGTAATGGCGGGGCGCACCAACTCTTTGTTGTTGGTGAATCTTCTCATAAGCTAAGCACAAATGTATGGCTATATATAAATTTTGTAATGCTTTTGGATGAATCAACAATATCTTTGACAAAGGGAATTTTCCCTATGTCCTCCAACATAAAATCAATACAGTGTGCAGCACAAGGTGTCCAAAATAAAGTAGGATGCCTATCCATAAGCATCCTGCTAGCAGCAACACAATTTGCAGCATTGTCCGTTATGACTTGTACAACATTTTTCGCACCCACCTCCAAAATAAACACATCTAGCAAATCACATAAAGTTCTTGCATCTTTGATTTGTGCAGATGCATCAACAGATTTGATAAACATAGTCCCCTTGGGACAACTAACCAAGAAGTTTATAAGGGTTCTCTCCTTTTGGTCAGTCCAACCATCTGACATAACAGTGCGTCCTGTTTGTCCCCATGATGCCCTAAAATCCTCCAATCTTTGGGTGTAGTCACGCTTTTCATTTTGAAGAATCCGACCTCTGAAATCATGATAAGAAGGGATTTTGTACCCTGGGCCAACACTTGCAAGAGCATCAACAACAGGTTGGAAAAATGGAGTATTCCTTACAATGCTGAAAGGAATATCACTCTAGAGGAGAAATTTGGCCAGCAACTTGTCAGCTTGTTCTTTATCAGTTCTTTTTCGCATTGAACTGATAGATGGCTGTGAACCAGGTGCGGTTCGAGGAACAAAAAATGATGTGGCAGCTACCGGATTGGTTGATGCTGCAGTAGAACCAGTGCCACTTGCTTCAACTGACCTTTTTAGTTGCCTTTTGATTTCTTCTTTGGCCTCTCTAGTTTGGTCTAAATTTTCCAATGCTTTCATGGTTCTTTGGATGAGTTCAAGATTTGTATTTGTACAAGGCCCCACATCTTTTCCAGGGATTTGTGGAAGGTGATATTTCAACCTGTACAACCCCCCGAACATAGGGTGGCCACACAACTTGCAAGTCAAGTTTAGTGCATTAGGTTCACCATATTCCTAGAAAAGATCCAATTTCCTTGGCATGTTTGTTTTTGAACTTTGAAGTTGCAAACTTGAATGGTGTTTCGGTGCAGTTGTGAACCTATGGGAAAATAAGGATTACAATTTAGTATTTACAAAATTACAAGTTACAAATTTACAATTTAGTATTTTAATTTTTAATTTTTACATTGTACAATGAAAACCCAAGTTACCCAACTAAAAACAACCATTCCAAAGTTCAAACACAAGTTACCCAACCATTCCAAATCCAAGTTATCCAACCAAATGGCAAAAATAACGAAAAAAAAACATAAACAATGTCTAAAAATAATGAAAACAAAAGAAAAATTGGTTCCCATAGTCATACCAAGTTACCCAACCAAAAACAATGAAGAAATACAAAAACAATCTTTAAAAACAATGAAAACAAAAAAAATTTGGTGCCCATACCAAGTTACCCAACCAAAAACAATGAAAAAAATACAAAAACAATGTTTTTAAACAATGAAAACAAAAAAAAAATTGATCCACATATTGTTTCTATGGAGAAATCGGTGGTATCCTCTTGATTTTCTCCTCTAAGCACTTCGAATTAGCTTCAAACCCTCTCCAGCTTAGTCTCCTAGCTCTCCTCTGCCCTCCGTGCGCGACTATCCAAATGATTTCATAAAAAAACCAAAAAAAAAACTATATAAAACCTCGCTGCCGCAAAGCCCTGCGATTTTTATCGCGATAAATTCGAATTTATAATTATTGCGATAGTTTCATAAAAATCGCGCAAAATAATTTACCCGTGATGCGATATTTTCGGCTTATCGAAAAAATCGCGATAAAACATAAAATCGCGATTTTCACAACACTGAGAAAAAGATTAACACCCTAATCAATGATTCTGCTTGATTGAAATTCACATTTTTAACAAGGTCGTGATGGAGGAGTTCAACAATCAATGCCACCAACATTGAGGTACATAGAGAACTTGGTGATTTTGATTAAATTTTAATTCTATACCATCATACATCACAAAATCCAGTGGAGCATTGCAATTTTGTATTCCAAATGGGATCTAAAATTCTATTTTCTCCATACGAAATCCAATGAAGTTGAAACCACTCTAAAATATTCTAAAACAATTAATGGTAATGTTAAAAATTTAAGTAAAAGGATGAATGCCATCCTTTTATTTTAAGAATTGAATATTACTGTTAACTACTAGGGTATTATCTCATGAGATGATGATGGAAAATGAAAACAATAGATTTCCCCTTGTTTGCTTAATGGAAATAATCATAGTATCCTCACAATTTAATCCCCTAACTCAGTTTTTAAAAATTACGATTAAAAGAAAAAAAATTGGTTATAAGTTGAAATTGATATAGATAGGGCGATAATTTCAAGATTATGGTGATAATTACCTAAGTTATTGCGACAACTACTGCCAATATTAAAACCAAGGTTGGTTTTTGCAATATTATTGTGATAGTTTTGATAAACACTGATTTCTATGTCATTTTGTAATTTACACCCTTGCATGAAATATAATTCAACAAACTGTGCATATTTGTGTAACGATCAAAAGTCGTAATGCAGTGGAAATATTTAAAATACATCGTAGACAAAGACATCCATCGTAGGATAGTAATTGTAAATTGTATAAAAAATTTGAATGTAGGATGATACAAATGAGAATGAGGGTTCTGTATATATAGCCAGGTAAGTACCCTTTCACTAACGTAGTAATGGTTATGCCCTTAGGGACATACCTTTTCATTAATTGCTAACTAATTAATCATTAATCTCATTTGTTGTCTTTTACATTATTTGTGTTTATTTTTATATATATTTAGTTTGTTACAATTTGGTTTATAATTTGTTTATGTGTAGTGAAATTTGGATATTTTATATATTTTTTATTTAACTGGTTCATTTTCTGGTTTTTCCCAATTTTGAACATGTCTAGAATAAACAATAACAAGCTCCATTGGACTTGGATCCACTAACTCTGCTTTACATCTCTAATTATGAGAGATGCAAGAGATTGTGACCCCTGGGCTCAATCCTACGTATGGGCATTCTTATTATGATTTAGGTTCCTTTAGTTTGTGCACTCCAGTTTTATTATGTTTTTCATTGTATTAACATAAGCAACATTCGCCATTGAATTTTGTTGTTGTTTGTCCAACTATATTCTTCTTATGGTTAACTTATCCATCTTTATGCAAGATGTGTCTAAAAACTAGAATAACCTAATTTGTTTCTTGGTAATTGTGCGTCAAAATTTGAGAAAAACAAATCTCAACCTGGTCAACTTTTGACTATTAGGTACACTTGTTGAACATATGACAACTTTCTTCATGTCCACTTGCAAACTTTCCCTTTTTGACAAACTTGTGCCTAAGTAACTTGGAGGAGTTAATTAGTTTGATCTTAGTTGTTGAATTGATAGGAGTTCATGTGGTTTTGTTGGGGGCTTTGTGCTATACTAATTGCTTGTTGTAGAAAGTGGGGTAGTTGTGCATATAGAAACAATTGCTTTAGTATTGGTGAAAGTAGCTGTTATAGATATAGTAGCATCCATAATGCTCACAGTTGCTAGTTTGAATGATCTTCGTAAAGAAAACCCGTCTTTCCACGGTAAAATTATTCCAAAGATTAAAGGAGTTAGATGCATGGCCTTCTTCCCAAAAAATCTAACAGTCCTTGGAGAAGGTAGCCTTACAAGACAAGGAGCTAGACTAAGTGCTAACAATGGGACAATGGCCCACTGTCATCGCAACCAAGGTCCCCTGCTCTTTACGAACTTTCATCGACAGGAGAAGTCCTAGAAGGAAGGGCTCACTTAAAATAGATATGCTAGGTATATGACATGATGTGATCAAGCTAGAGCCCATTCAAAAGAGAGTCTCAATAAAAGTACAAGGCTTCAAGGAAGCAAATTGCTCTCTAAGAAAAGCCCTAAAGAAGAAAGCACAAGAGCTAGGGTTTTGAGGTTTTTCAATGGTGATAGGTTACAAGTATCCACAAGGTCAAGGCTCGGGAGAAAAGGCTTATGATTTACTTAAACAGGTACTAAGCTCATACAACCTTCAAGGAAGTCCTCAAGTTGAGGGAGAAGAAGCTAGGGTTTCCTTCTTGGAGCTACACCTAGGGCAAGAGATTTTATGGATGAAAACTCGAGTGGATGCCCACAAAACTTGGAGAATAGGTAGCCTAGACCCTAAGCTTGATGTTTAGGTTCTCAAATCACCAAAAAGCCACCTCCCTAAAATTTTGCTACACGCCCTAGATTTTTGCCGTAGCCTTAAAAGGGTTGTTTTTAGGAGAGAAAATTATGGAGAAAATTTACGATTGATCACCAAGGACTTGGATTAGTACCTTGTCCTTTGGGCATATGGAATCTAGGATGAAATAGATAATCTAGTTATTTCCTAAGGAGGTTAAAAATTGATGCTCTTAGGTATCAACATTTAGCATTTACCTACTTCAAAAGAAAATGGAGTATATGCAATACTCAACTAGATAGCCTTTCAAAGTTTATATTCAATAATTAGGGCACAAAATAACATAACCTAGAAGAAAAATTCCATACATTAGACAATTTCAAGATAGAAAATATTCAACAAAAAACACTTTCAAGACAACCTGTAGTATATCCTTCCATTATCCAAATAAGTAGCTGCAAAGATAATCAAAAATAGCTTCCAAATATTGAAATGCATCCAAAAGATCTTCAATAGCCAAAAGATGCAAGTGCGAATTCTTCTCAAGAAGTCTAATCTCAAGTGTGATGATGGTGAGAAGCTTAGATTAGCTCTCATCTATTTATACATGATCTATCAAGTATAATTTTAGCCTAGAATCCCCTCTTAGTTGTCAAATGGGGGGAAAACTAATTGTGGTTACAAGCCAACCACATAGCCAATGAAAAATTATAAAGATAAACCCACAAGAGGGTCGAAATGCTGATGTGATCACTGCGTGGGCCTTCTTGAGGCATGCATTGATCCCTCTTTGTGCTAATGTGAGTCAAGAGGGCTCCATAAATCATCTATTAGGGATTGGCCCCTAAACATCCATGCAGATCATCAAGTGGACCCCAGTTTTGTGATTGGGGCACAAAATGGGTCTCACGGGTCTCTTGGTGATTGAATATCCTGAATTTGCTCCATTGTTGAGGGCTCATAGAATGGTGCTAGCCCTCCCATGTCACTAAGGGTGAGACAATCCTCATCTAGGTGTCAGATTAGCTGCCAAACCATGTGTACACTGCTAATCCGGCTGGGGACATGTTGGTTCAAGTGTATCATCTCATAAATAATATGGGGCAAGGTGTAGACTATTGTGGTGTTGTAAGTGCCCATGGAATGAAGTAATGATTCTCCACAAGTACAGGAGTCCCATGGATCTCAACGCTTCACCCGAAGGGTGTCATAAGCTATAGTCGACTTAGGCCCCAATTATGTTGCCCAATCCATATGATGAAACCACCTGCCAATCATATACAATGCCCAATGTTGCATCCTCACCATCAGGTACAACAATTCATTAGTGCATCTAAGTTAACCCCTCTTGTTAATCAAGGGCACATTGAGACTTCATATGGGGCTTTCCTTCCAAATTTGGGGTTTTGAATCTCGTAATAGTGTCACCTCCCTAGGTAGGAGTGGTTAATAGACAACTCTATTAGGTGTTCTGAACCGCTAAGGGGAAATACAGGTCCCAAGTACATCCTTCAATTAATATGTGGCATGTGAATAATGATGAAATGGATGGGGACACGGGGATCTCAAGGCCAAGTGCCATGCGTACAAGGATAACAACGATGAGGGATGTCCACATATTGTGTATATAGATGTTGGAGGGAGCAATAATGGATACATAAGTTACCCCAACCTTTATTTTCCACCCATATTTATTGGTTCAAGTGCATCATCTCAAAAATAATATGGGGCAAAGTGTAGACTGTTGTGGTGTTGTAAGTGCCCATGGAGTGAAGTAATGATGCTCCACAAGTATAGGAGTCGCATGGATCTCAACGCTTCACCTGGAGGGTGTCATATGCTATAGTCGACTTAGGCCCCAGTTTTGTTGCCCAATCCATATGATGAAACCACCTGCCAATCATATACAATACTCAATGTCGCATCCTCACCATCAGGTACAACAATTCATTAATGCATCTAAGTGAGCCCCTCTTCTTAATCAAGGGCTCATTGAGACTTCATATGGGGCTTTCCTTCCAAATTTTGTGTTTTAATCTCGTAATAGTGTTACCTCCCTAGGTAGAGTGGTTAATAGACAACCCTATTAGGTGTTTTGAACCCCTAATGGGAAATAAAGGTCCCAGGTACATCCTTCAATTAATATGTGGCATGTGAATGATGATGAAATGGACGGGGACACAGGGATCTCAAGGCCAAATGCCATGCGTACAAGGATAACAACGATGAGGGATGTCCACATATTGTGTATATAGATGCAGGAGGGAGCAATAATGGATACATAAGTTACCCCAATCTTTATTTCCCCTCCCCTATTTATTTGCCTTTTGCCTCTTGATTTTTTTTGTTTTACTACTTAAGGTTCTAGGAAATGAAAGCATGTTGTAAATAATTTAGAGTAGTTATTACCCCCTTAAGGTGCTGTAGCTCATTGCCCAACACGGGTCGGGATGTGCATGGATTCCTTAATGATGTGGGGGCACTCATCTAGCCATAGGAAATAGGTTGATGGCCATGATAAGGGGTAGAGCTAATGTTTGGCTTTTGCTCATGTGTTGTATTAAATGTCCCGACCATCTTTTTCATTTTATGATCATCTTTTTCCTTTGTTTCTTGCTTGTGGCCATGATATGCTTTAACTTTCTTTTAGCTACATCAACCTCCGAGGCAACAGTTCTAGGCCAGACCCAAATATGTGGACAATGGGTGGGGGATGTGCCAATGCCTTGTGGACCCAATGGTCATGTGGATCCAAAGAAGGAAAATGATGAAATAAGGCTTGTAATGTGCCGAAGGGAGTGAAAAATGTGGAACGTAAAAATAAGACTACGCTACCAAAATCAGGGTTTCCCGAGTAGTGTCCTTCCTAAAGCCATAGGCCAATAGTGGACATTCCACGGGACTAGGATTGAAGATTAACCTCCCATTCAAGGCAAGGGAACAAGACTATGGCCACAACCCTTCTTTCGTCCAAGTTACCCAATAATCCATGCCCAGTGAGAAACAAGCATAAGCACTCGATCAATGTTGCGAACATCACGATTGAGATTAAATCGGTGAGGGTTCGAAATTAGAAAAAATCGTAAAAATTGGGATAAAATCAGTAAAAATGGACAAAATACAAAAAAAATACAAAAATCAAGATTTTTTGGGAAAAAATTGGGATTAAATCATGCTTTTTTCAAAATGAAAAAAATTATTGATTTACTCAGCCAATTTAAGCATTTGAGGCAAAAAATCTGGATGAAGTCGCGATTTTCGCAACACCACACTTGATTGCACAATGAAAAACATTTATTTCAGGTCAAATCACCCACCTTCTAACATATGTTCTCGATAGATGGGTGAGGAAACATATCACTGATGCAGGGAGTAGAGATAAAGCAACACATTACATTGGCTATGGGTGGCTCTCAGGGGCTACTGGTTGCCAGCTGAAGAAGATAACTAGGAAAGAATCTCGCCCAAGGGTCCCCACTGTTGATGGGTAAAAAGCCTAACAAATGTTGGAATGAGATATGATGAGATAACTTTATTACTATCAAAAAAACAAAATACCAATCATATTTGCATTTAATCTCTTGTTTCTTGATTTCCAATACCAGTGGTTGAAAATTATAACTAGGTTCGGTCTTCATTGTAATCATGACATTGCATATTCTTTATAAAGAAAGAGAAAGAAAAGGAAATTATATTTTATTTTTGGAGTATGGTTTTCATACTCGAGTTTGAGTCAAAAGCATGCTCTTTGTGCTTTTAGGTCTTTCTAGGTCTTTATAGGATAGAGTAATATTGGTCATGTGTCATAGTCCCATTTGGACTCATTGCAATGAAGAGAAATATTTATTTTATCGAGGAAAAGCCATGGATAAGCCCAAGACCAAGTTGCCCTAAAGGAGGAGTATTCGACCCTCAAGAAAGGCTATAAATACAAGGGAGCTCGATCTCATTTGCACACTCATCTCAAGCAAGTTCGATCTACAATAGCGAAGGAGAAGAAGAGTAGTTGTGAGGATGAAGAAGAAGAGCATAAGTCGAAATCTTGTCGAAGAAGTTTTTTTGTTGTTGTGCTAGGGTTTATGAAGTTACCAATTGTAGAAGGATGAAATTTTGTAGCAGGGGGCCGAAATCGCAGGGCTGAAATTCTATTGCAGGGGTCAAAGTTGCAGTGGTAGTGTAGCAGTATTGAAGTATTGGAAGCTGTCTCAAGGAAGATCTTGCTTAGGGCTTGGAGGGTTTATTGTCTGGGTCTTTTGGTCTTGGAAATCTCTTTTGTAAGCAGATGTAGAAGAAGAAGAGAAGCATTTTCTTGGTTTTGACCTAGCTTGGAGCCTATATCTTGTGTACTCTGTCTCTCTGTGATCATTGTTTTGGTAATTGCTTGATGAACAGGTCTAAAGTAATGAAGCACCAAATAACATAACAAGTAATTATCATGATAAGGAAAATACGTTATAATCTACAAGTGTCCATATTTTCCAACATGGTATTAGAGGTAAGGTGCAAGAAGGAGACTAAATATCACATCTTTACCAATACTATGGCAAGGTTTATAAGGAAGGGTTTTAAGGCTCTTCGAAATATTGTTACATCTATCAAGAATTGTCTATTGAAGATCATCTCCAAGCTCGCAAAGGAAGTAATAGAGGAAGTTTGTTCTCTGCTTTATCCAACACATTCAAGGACGAGAATGTGTGGGTTATTGACAATGGCTCCTCCAAACATATGATTAGAGAATGCAGTCAACCACCTATTAGCATCATGCTTGCACCTTTCCCTAAAGGTCCAAAGGCTATTTTTATCAGTTCATTATGTAAAGTCATGGTTATGTAAAGAGGCTATTAAATTTTTTGTGAAATTTGCTATCTATGCTTAGGGATGTGTCTAATTGTTTTTTTTTTTACCTAACCCTAAGCTTATCCTAAGTTTTTTGCTGCACATTTAGCCTATCGTAAACCTACAGTTGGCGCTACGAAATATTTTTGTAGTGCTTGCCAAAAAATTTGAAAACTTGGTTTTCAAGCTTCCAATGCCATTATTTCAAGTGCCCAAGTGTTTGTTTGTAAAGTCTTAGCCCTTTTCACCCATGATTTGACAACTAGAAGTGTTTTGAAGCCCAAGAGAACCGTTGAAAATCAAACCCTAATATGCCTTGCTTACCCTAAAACAACATTTTTTAGCAAACCCAGATTTTTAATTTCAGTGTGCAAGAATCTTTCTTAGCGTTTTGCAGCGTTTGGCTAGGGTGTTTCAAGGTTGGGAAAGGTGTTTGTAGCATCAAAGCTTTTAGAATATGGGTCGATTCGGTGATGTGAATAGGTTTGAACCTGATGGTATGTATTTCGTGGTCTATCCAGAGATGTTAGTTCTTTTCAAAAATGCAAGATGGGAGCCAGTGTTCCAACGCTTCGACAGACATAATCTCAGTTGGTGCCATGATTTCATCCATTCCTTCGATGGCAACACTTCAAAAATCACGGCCCTGCAGTTCCCTATCACAGAGGAATCCATTGCTAAAGCAATAGGTTTGCCAACTAAGGGTGAGAGGTGATTTAAAAAATAGAGGTTGCAGAATGTAGACTTGAATTTTTCCCTGAAGGAGGACTGTCAGAATTAAGATTGGAATGTAGGGGTCCTCCAAAATATGTTGGAGCCGAATGGTCTACCGCCCTCTGAACTGTACAACTCTTCTTCACTTGTGAAGGCATTTATTGTAAAGCCTACTTGTATAATATGAGGTTGCTTTGTCATTTGGCAGGTTTTAGCAAGATGAATTTACCATATTTCCTTCACCAAAGTTTGCTAAAGATGTGCACAAAAGCAAGAACAACATCTGAGCTACAACCCCATGATATTTGTCATCATGACCTAATTAGAATATTATACACTAATGTGTTAAATACGCAGGTGGAGCAGTTGAGGCAATTGAGACAGAGAAACCTAAGACAACCTGCACCTACAAGATCAAGGAGTGGCCAAAACATGATGAAAATCCTGTATAAAAGTCAGAGATTAGAGTTTATGAAAGGAGGACTAGAAAACAACAGAAAATGATGGTAGAAGAAGAAGAGGAAGCAACACAAAGCAAAAAAGGAAAACAAAAGATAGAAACAGAGGATGAAGAAGTTGAGATAGAACCTAGGGTTTATGGCAAAAGACCTCACACTCACCCTACTAACAAACTGAGAATAAATTTAAAGCAAAAAATGAATCCTAGGTTGAAAGAAACAATAGTTATTGATGCAAAGGAGGAGACCATGCAAGCTTCAAAGAGAAGAAAGAGATAGAGGAAAACAGAGCATGTTGACAGAAAGAAGAAAACCTTGAAGGCTGCCAAAATCACACAAAGACCTACTAGAAGGGTAACAAGGAGTCATAGCAAGATAAACCTCCTTGCTCAGGTTGCAGAAGCCATGGAGCAATGATCAATTTACTTCATCGGGTAGAGAAATACACAAACCCTAGGATTTGTTGCATAAACCCTAATGGCCCCTCAACATTTTGACCTACTTAGTTTAATATTTTTTTACAGTAAATTATTTTTGATATGTTGTGGTAATATCTTAGAGGTTTTTGTGGCTGAGGGAGTACGAGTCAACATGAGGAAAGAAAGCCTTGAAAGGAGCAAGAAGTTATAGAGGCAGTTACACAGGTTCGACATAATTGATAGGTGCATGCACCAGTTTCCTACAAGGAAGGAAGACGAGTTTCAGTTCAAGATATCAAGCCTACAAAGATGTGAACAACTACATATCCTATAATGCAGTAGTGATGTTGTCCTTGTTCCAGGATACTAGCAGGAGATACACATAAAAGTTCTACAAATCCGTTTTGACCAATGATATATGCCAGATAGATATTCGAGTAGCTATGATGATAAGATTATGATTGTTTTTGTTAATTAAACTTTCAAATTATGTACATATCTTGTAGTTATTGCTACCAAACTTTGAGGAGCTTATCTCCATTGTATTTTTCCTATATATTACCTAAGAAATATGGAAAATAGGTTGGTTTTTGAAAAAAGAATAGCCATTGTCTGTGTGTTGAAAGCTTTATCAGTCTACAATTTGCCAAGATTAGTAGATTTTGATTAGTGATATAAATATTCATTTGATAATATGTCTTAGTATGTATTATCTGTATGTTTCAATGCAAGGTTTCGGGGGAGTGCCTCCCCTCCCCCACCCTCATGCTCCTACTCTGAATTCGTGCTCCGGTCGGGAACGCGCCCCCTACAAAACAAAAAAAAAAAAAAAAAAAAAAAAAAAAAAAAAAAAACGCTCCCTTGGTTTTTCGAGAGCGTTTAGTCTTTTTTGCAAAAAAAAATTACAGTAACATTCCAAATGCAAACGTTTTTGAAAGAAACAAATAATTTTTGAGCGGGGCAACCCAATCATCAAGCCTATGGCCCTAATATTGATATGTGATTCATGGTAATGTTATTTTCATCCTTTTACTTAAATTTATAACATTACCATGAGATGACTGAGGATGTTTGTTAGTGGTTCCGACCTCATTGGATTTCATATGGAGAATGTAGAATTTTAGATCTCGTTCAATATCCAACATACTTATCAGTTTTTCAGAATTGGGGGGATTGAAATGTTTCTATTAGATTTTGTCATGTATTAGGGTATGGAACTCGTATTTAATCAAGAGCACCAATCCCCCTATGTACCTTGATGTTAGTGACATTGTCAGGCTAGGAGTAACTCCAGTTTGGCAGAAAACTGATACGATTTATTTCATTACGTAGCTATTGTTATATACAAAGAATGTGACTGCTTAGTTCATCTTCTTGATGACTGTTCACATTCCAAATTCACCCAATCACAGAGGATTAGGTGTCAACATTCCCCCCTAATCTGAAGGGATGTTGGTGAGTCCAAGCATCGTTCTGAATCTTTCAAGCTTTTCTCTTCCAAGCGCTTTGGTGAAGATGTCTGCAATTTGCTCATTTGTGGAACAATGACGGAGATGGATTGTTTTGGCCTCAACATGATGTCGGATCAGATGATATTTAGTATTGATGTGCTTTATACGATCATGGAACTTTGGGTTCTTGGCCAACTTTATTGCAGAGGTGTTGTCAATCATGAGTGGAGTTGATTGTACTTGTTTTACCTGCAAATCTTCAAGAATTTTTCTGAGCCACACAATTTCTTTCGTTGCTTCAGCTGCTGCCACGTATTCTGCTTCTGTTGTGGAATCTGCTGGAACTGATTGTTTGCGTGATCTCCAAGAGACAGCTCCTGATCCAAGACTCATAGCATATCCTGAAGTAGATACTCCAGTTTCTTTGTCTCCATCGAAGTCTGAATCAGAGTATCCAATCAAGTTGAAGTCGTCTACCTGTGTATACTTGATTCCAAGGTCTTGAGTTCCCTTCAAGTACCTTAGAACTCTTTTTGCAGCAGACCAATGTCCCTCACAAGGCTTTTGCATAAACCTGGAGAGGATTCCAACAGCAAATGAAATGTCTGGTCTAGTAGTAGTTAGGTAGTTGAGACTTCCTACAAGTTGTCTATACTTTGTTGCATCCTCAAATTCCTTTCCTTCAATAGATGTGAGCTTTAAGTTTTGTTCCATTGGAGTAGTAAGAGGATTGCACTCTGTCATGCCAAATCTGTTTAACAAATCTCCAATGTATTTCTTTTGAGAAAGAAATATGGATTTTGGATGTTGGGTTACTTCAATGCCAAGATAGTAATGAACATAGCCCAAATCAGTCATTTCAAAACTTTTTCCTAATTCTTTCTTTATGGATGCAATATAACTTTCATTATTCCCTGTCATTAAAGATCATCTACATATACCACAAGATATACAACTGTTTGCCAACTTTCTTGACAAATAAAGTTGCATCATCAAGATCAAAATGATTGAAGTTGAGTTTCAGAAGATGCTCAGTTAGCTTTCCATACCAGGCTCGTGGTGCTTGTTTGAGGCCATACAAAGACTTCACAAGTTTGCATACTTTATGTTCATGTCCTTTCACAGCAAATCCTTCAGGCTGGGACATAAAAACATTCTCTTTTAGATCTCCATTCAAGAAGGCAGTTTTTACATCCATTTGATGGACTTTCCAACCGTTCTGAGCTGCTAGTGCAAAGAGTGTCTGGATGGTGGCCCATTTTGCTGTGGGAGCAAAATTTTCCTCATAATCGACCCTTCCTTCTGTGCAAAACCTTTTTCCACAAGCCTAGCTTTGTGCTTGTCAAGTGAGCCATCAGCTTTGTACTTGTTCTTGTAGACCCACTTGCAGCCAATTGGTTTGGTTCCAAATGGAGGATCAACCAGCTTCCAAGTGTCGTTCTTTATGAGGGCATCATACTCCTTTTGCATCGCTTCTTTCCATTCATCATGAGAAGCAGCTTCTTTAAAGGAAGTTGGTTCAAAATCTGTAGACAAGTTCAATTCACAATCATAAGAAACATCCATATCAACAGGTGAATTAGAGTCATCTACATCACCTCCAGTTTGCCGGTTTGAATTTCTGGTTCCTGTTTTTCCAATTTCATCATGATGAACACTTTCAAGTGTCTTTGTCAGCCACTTTGGGGGACCTTTCTGAGATGGTCCGGGCTGTTCTGTTGATTGAGTTGGGACTGAATCAAGATTGAGTCTCCCAATTCTATCAATTACATCACTTAAAGCATCATCCGTTGTTGGAGTTTCAGTCGGGGGAGAGTATTCTTCAGAAGAAGATTCCACATGTTGATCTAGTATAGGAATCCCCCCTTCAAGATGTGGAATCTGATTATCAAATTCTTGAAATGATTTCGCTTTTGCGAATCTATCCAAGTGATCAAGTTGCCGCTCAACAACATTATCAGATTTGGAAAATTCAAGAAAAATTACATCTCTAGAAACAACAAACTTTTTATTTTCTTCGTCATAGAGGCGATATGCTTTGGAGGTGTTTGCATACCCCAGGAAGATACACTTACGACTTCTAGCACCAAGTTTGTTTCTATGTACCTTTGGTATCAAAGCATAACAGGTGGAACCAAAAACCCTGAGATGTTTTACCGAATGAACATGTCCATACCACAATTCATAAGGAGTCTTATTTCTTATAGCATTAGATGGACATCTATTCTTTATATATGCAGCACATAGAACAACATCAGCCCAAAACATTATCTTTACATTTTTGAAGAAAAGAATGGATCGTACCATATTCAAGATTGTTCTATTCATTCTTTCAGCTACACCATTCTGTTGGGGATTATAAGGCACAGTTGTTTGATGTTTGATCCATGTTGGCGAAGATAGTTTTCAAATTCATTTGATGTATATTCTTTTCCATTATCAGTGCGAATAGACCCAATATGAAATTGTGCATCATTTTCAATCCATTTATGAAAATTCTTGAATGTTAGGAAAGCATCAGATTTGTTCTTCAATAAATAAACCCAACACATTCTGGTGTAGTCATCAATAAATGTCATGATATATTGATTTCCATTTGCAGAAGGAACAGGCATTAGACCACATAAATCTGAATGAATAAGTTCAAGCTTCCTATGTGCTCTTGAATGTGAGTCACGAAAGGACTGTTTGCTATGCTTTCCTAGAATGCAAGCATCACATTGC
>APFE031087729.1:0-34818 GCA_000404065.3 Pinus taeda | reverse complement strand
TTTCTGAAGTAATGGCAGGTATCTCCATTGCTTCCTGAGATCTAGCAGCATTTTGCCCTCTTTACTGATGGTTGTTTTAAGCTGTGCAGAAAATATTTTCTAAAGGAGATTTGTGGGCGTTCGGGGAAGTTCTCGGCTGAACTAGCCAGCTCCCACAAGCAGCATTTTGCTGAGCCCAGTTGGATTTGATCCTGGGTCTATCATTTAGTTTATTTTAATTTGCATGAGGGATTTTCTGAAGTTCTTCACAGTGAAGATCTAAAAATCAATATTTCTTTGAATATTTTTCTGAGCTTATTGTTAAATCTGGCTGTTAAAGGGGCCAAAACTGTAAATAAATTTTGCTTATTGCTAGGGTTTTATTTATTTTCATTTGTTCCAGATTTTGGTTGACTGCTTCATTGTTTTCTGATTACAGGTGCAGGGTTTGAGAAATTTTCAGGGTTTCATCAAGCAGTTTGGAGTAGGAAAAGTTTAAATTTTTGATCGGGTTTCTGGACTGCAGCGCTCAGCAAATCTGCCATTCATTTCTGCTGCCATCGTGAATCCATCTCTCAGCCATCCTTTGGCATGATCAGCGTATCATTTAAAAAAAAAAAAAAAAATCGATTCTTTTTCTACATGCGCTGGGCATAGCAACGTGAGTTAGATCTATGAAATCCGATGTCATTGCCAGCGTGAGTTCAAATCAGAGATCGTTTTCATTCGGCTGCGTATCAGTCTTCAAAAAAACGCAGGTTTTCCCTTGCCCGCCCTCATCGTCTGCAGCAAAACGCGTGATCCAATCTTCAAATCTGCAAGCCGTTATCATTGCTCTCAATCCGTGTCGCCATCCATGCCGTCGACCTGCAAGCATTTGAACAAAATGATAAACCTGTTCGATTCTCGGTTCAGGTAAACTTTCCAGAGAGAAGGCTACGCGACTTAGTTGGAGTAGTGAGTGCCTCCGTATTGAACTCAATCGTTTGCCACTAAGGTATAAGCGATTTCTTCCAAATGAAGCTCTCCGGGACCTTCACTTCTGCTACCGACATCGGAGATTTACAATGTGATCCTCACTGGGCATTCGCAGAACAGAAAGAAATCTGGTGATGGGTTTCCGTTAGTCGTTTTAACTTTTAACCAACGAATACGGCGGGGAGGGATAAGCGATATGATGTTCCACCGGAGCGTGTAGAACTAGTTCGTTTCGCTTGTTCACAATTTCAAATTAGTGCTGCAGGAGAGGAAGAGGAGCGTATTCCGTTGCTAAAATTTCTCCTGGAGGTAGATCCGGCGATAGTGTAGGTATTATGGTAAGTTTTTTTTTTTTATTCATAGTTTAGTTTTGATAATTTGTCTTTTTATTCAGTTTAGTTTTAGATATGTATATATGAGCGTTAATATTTTGTTATAATAGTTTAGTTTTAAATAAATTTTGTTTGATTTTGTTTTTTTTTTAAATATTTAAAAAATCTAAAAAATATATATATATAAATAAAAAGGGTTAAGTTTTTTTTTTTTTTTTTTTTTTTTTTTTTTTTTTTTTTGAATGTAGTTTAATTTAGATTCAAATTTTAGGGTTTTGATTTGTTTAAAATATTTTAAAAAACTTAAAAAGCTAAAAAAAAAAATATTAAAAATAATTAATAAATAAATTTTTTTTTTTTTTTTTTTATTTTTAGTTTAGTTTTTTTTAGTTTTGATTTTGATTTTTTTTTTAAGTTTTAGTTTTAGACTATATTTAGTTTTTTCTTTTTTTTTTTAAATTTTATTTAAATTTTAAAAAAAAAAATAGTTGAGGGTTTGAGATTTATTTTGCTTAGGATTAATTTTTTTTTTAAATTTTGTTTTTTTTTAAATTAAATAAAAATTCGAAAAAAGGACATAAAATTCATCGTAGAAAATCATTTTTGCCAGATTCAGTGGTTTTCATGCTATACCTTTCACGCTGGATTTCCAAGCCGAAATACGAATATGGTATCTAGTTAACGGTTTATGACTCGTGGTGGTTCGAAGTATTCATTTTTTAAATCTTCAGTTGCTGGATATCATTTTGGTTATTCTAAGAGCACTGTTCACGTTTCATGTCTCTATAATCACCTAACAAGTAATCGATTTAATCTCTTAAGGCACTGGTCTGCTAAGTTAATCAAATTCATCTAGTGCTTATCTTAAATCGCGTCTCGTGTCTCCCAACCAACTGGTCGACAGTTGGTCTTCATCATCTCACAGGGTCTACCCCCCTTAGCCGCGGGAGACAGGCTTAAACGGAGGGATCGGGGATTAGAGTGACAGCCCCCGGTCTGAGCGTTGTCGTGTCAATCTGCGCGACAACAGGTCTACTGCCCTCTGAACTGTACAACTCTTCTTCACTTGTGAAGGCATGTATTGTAAAGCCTACTTGTATCATATGAGGTTTCTTTGTCATTTGGCAGGTTTTAGCAAGATGAATTTACTATATTTCCTTCACCAAAGTTTGCTAAAGATGTGCACTAAAGCAAGAACAATATCTGAGCTACAACCCCATGATATTTGTTATCACGACCTAATTAAAATATTATACACTAATGTGTTAAATATGCAGGTGGAGCAGTTGAGGCAATTGAGATAGAGAAACCTAAGACATCCTGCACCTAGAAGATCAAGGAGTGGCCAAAACATGATGAAAATCCTGTATAAAAGTCAGAGATTAGAGTTTATGAAAGGAGGACCAGAAGACAACAGAAAATGATGGTAGAAGAAGAAGAGGAATTAACACAAAGCAAAAAAGGAAAACAAAAGATAGAAACAGAGGATGAAGAAGTTGAGATAAAACGTAGTGTTTATGGCAAAAGACCTCACACTCACCCTACTAACAAACTGAGAATAAATTTAAAGCAAAAAATGAATCCTAGGTTGAAAGAAACAATGGTTATTGATGCAAAGGAGGAGACCATGCAAGCTTCAAAGAGAAGAAAGAGACAGAGGAAAACAGAGCATGTTGACAGAAAGGAGAAAACACTGAAGGCTGCCAAAATCACACAAAGACCTACTAGAAGGGTGACAAGGAGTCATAGCAAGATAAACCTCCTTGCTCAGGCTGTAGAAGCCATGGAGCAATGATCAATTTACTACATGGGGTAGAGAAATACACAAACCCTAGTTTTTGTTGTATAAACCCTAATGATCCCTCAACATTTTGACCTATTCAGTTTAATATTTTTTGACAGTAAATTATTTTCGATATGTTGTGGTAAAATATTAGAGGTTTTTGTGGCTGAGGGAGTACGAATCAACATGAGGAAAGAAAGCCTTGAAAGGAGCAAGAAGTTATAGAGGCAGTTACACAGGTTCGACATAATTGACAGGTGCATGCACCAATTTCCTACAAGGAGGGAAGACGAGTTTCAGTTCAAGATATCAAGCCTACAAAGATGTGAACAACTACAGATCCTATAATGCAGTAGTGACGTTGTCCTTGTTCCAGGATACTAGCAGGAGATATGCATAAAAGTTCTACAAATCTATTTTGACCAATGATATATGCTGGATAGAGATCCGAGTAGCTAAGATGATAAGATTATGATTGTTTTTGTTAATTAAACTTTCAAATTATGTACATATCTTGTAGTTATTGCTACCAAACTTTGAGGAGATTATCTCCTTTGTATTTTTCCTATATATTACCTGAGAAATATGGAAAAAGGTTGGTTTTTGAAAAAAGAATAGCCATTGTCTGTGTGTTGAAAGCTTTATCAGTCTACAATTTGGCAAGATTAGTAGATTTGATTAGTGATATAAATATTCATTTGATAATATGTCTTAGTATGTATTATCTATATGTTTCAATGCAAGGTTGCGGGGGAGTGCCTCCCCTCCCCCCACCCTCATCCTCCTACTCCGAATTCGCGCTCCGATCGGTAACGTGCCCCTACAAAAAAAAAAAAAAAAACGCTCCCTTGGTTTTTCGAGAGCGTTTAGTCTTTTTTGCAAAAAAAATTGTAGGAACATTCCAAATGCAAACGTCTTTCGAAGAAACAAATAATTTTTGAGTGGGGCAACCCAATGATCAAGCCTATGGCCCTAATATTGATATGTGATTCATGGTAATGTTATTAAATTTTTAACATTACTATGAAATGACTCAGGATGTTTGAGAGTGGTTCCGACCTCATTGGATTTCATATGGAGAATGTAGAATTTTAGATCTCATTCAAAATCCAACAGACTTATCAGTTTTTCAAGATTGGGGGGATTGCAATGTTTCCATTGGATTTTGTCATGTAGTAGGGTATGGAACTCGTATTTAATCAAGAGCACCAATCCCTCTATGTACCTTGATGTTAGTGAAATTGGTTGTCAAACTCCTCTATCATGACCCTCCTAAAAATGTACGCATCACTCAAACAAAATCTTGACTTGACAAGCCATGCTTTTTCTATTTTATGTTAATGCTTAAAGGGTGATATTAATGACAAAGATCTCTATACAAATCCAAAGGTAATGACAAGGATACCTTTGGATATTAATGCTTAGAGGGTGATATTAATGACAAAGATCCTGATTTTCCAACAAGAACAAAAATTTAGACATTTTTCGTGGCGGCAAGAGCCCCAAGCATTAGCTTTAGATAATAGATTTACTTGTCTTTCCTAGTTTATTGACTCTTTCATATTTATTACGATATTTTTTGTAAACAATATATGACAATTTAAGTTTGAAGTTTGAAGTTGGCAATTATAACTCATTAGTAATGAATTATGAATATGCTGCATTCGTGAAAGTTGAAATTGTTATATTTCATTTCATTTTATAACACTTCATTTTTCATGTTAGGATAATTATTTATTGTAATGGTTCACTTGGTTTACAAGTACAACTTTCGTGATCAATGATGATAAATGTTATATATTGATTTTAAAGTCTTGAAAACTTTAAGATTGATGAATCATGAGACTCAAATATGTCGTTATGTTACTATGTTTACTAATTGTGGATGCGAGTTGATGAAGATTATAAACTTCTAGATGATTGTTGTTATTATGTTCAATCTTTTGTTTTTTATATCTAATTCATCACTTCTACATGCTTTTGGAATATTGGTCAAATATAAAAAATATAAAAAAAATAAAATTATTATTATATAAAAAAATTGCTCCCCGAATCACTCTCAAACCAGGGGCTCCTCATTTTCGCTCCCGCTCCCAAGTAACCATGTTTCAATGTTTCCTTCTTTGTAATCTCATTTGAATGTATGGTCTTCTAAGTATTTGAATAAGAGTAATTGATTCAGAACTCATCCATGGTTTGATTCTTTGAGTTAAGATATTCAAATATTCCCATCTCTATCCTCTAAAGCTACTCTAGGATTCATTTTATATGCCCTATTGTAGTGGATTGTTCTCTTATTTTGTCCCTCCAACTATAACAATGACAAAGGTCTAGAATGTGCTATCTACCTTGCCTTTATCAATCCTGACCAAACAACCACTATCTTGGTAAATTGACATAAACCCTAGCTCCTTAACTCCATTTCCCAATGGACTATCTCCCTCAAGCCCAACCAAATTGTACATCTACACAACACAACTAAAGATCTAGCCACTATGTAAACATATAGTCAGTTGTTGATTCAGTGATTAGACTGTCAGAGAGAGCCCTCTCTGGATTGAAGGGGCTAGCCTTCAATCTATAAGTTGGATTACAAAGGTTACCTTATAAACTTCTCTCCTATAGCCAAGAGGATATTTATGAGGGATAACACCTCCAAAACCTATCTAAGGGAAACTCATCTCACTTTATTGAACTTGGAGACAACAAGAGCTATCCAGTGAAAGACATTTGATCTATATCAGTTTAGCTTGTGCCAGGTGGAAGCATTCACCTCAACAACATTTCATATGTTCCAGGTTTGAAGAAAAATTTACTTTCTATTTCTCGTCTAGAGGATAAAGGTGATAGAGTTGCTTTTTTTGATGACAAAATTTGGGTTTGGGGTAAGGGCTCTAATATTAATGAAGCAAGGGTGATTGGGATTAGTGAAGGGACATTGCATAGACTCTATACTCCCCTAGCTCAAGCCCTTGTTCACCTAGAAGTGAGTCCTTGTGAACTATGGCATAGAAGGTATTGACACCTTTGTTATAAGATATTGCCTTCTATGAGTCAAATGGTCAATGGCATCCCTGAAATAAAAGAAGATCATGAAGGGATCTGTAATGGATGTGCTCTAGGAAAGAATGTAAAGAATCCATTTGCGAGTAGTGACACCAGATCTATGGAAATTTTAGATCTCATACACTCGGATGTATGTCGACTTATGGAAGTAAGGTCTCTTGGTGGGCATCAATATTATGTATCCTTCATTGATGATTACTCGAGGAAGACTTGGTTATACCTTCTCAAGAGCAAGGATGAGGTGTTCAAAAAGTTTCAGGAGTTCAAGAATGAAGTGGAATACCTAACTGAGAGAACGATCAAAATTCTAAGGTGAGACAATGTCGGAGAGTACACCTCTAAAGAGTTAATAGCTTTCTACAAGGAAGAAAGAATCAAGAGGTAGCTCATTGTTTCCTATAATCTTAAACATAATGAACTGGCACAATTTCTATGGGGAGAGGCATGCATGACAACTATCTACTTACAGAATCAAAGTCCCCACAGGATTCTTAACAACATAACTCCGGAAGAAGTATTTACAGGAAAGAAGCCAAGTGTGGATCATCTTTAGATATTTGGGTATTTTGTGTATATTCATATACCCAAGGACAAGAGGAAGAAGCTAGATCCAACTAGTTTGAAGGGCATCTTTGTGGGATTTAATGCTTCATTGAAAGCATATAAAATCTATATCAAGGACAATTGTTGAATTGAGGTGAGCAGGGATGTCACTTTTGATGAAAGCATAGCTTACAAGAAATCAAGGGATGTTCTGGTTGGCTCTGATGAAGAAGAGATGCCTATCTTTTAGGATAACTCTAGGGGAGAATGATGGTCAAGAACCAGGACCCGCTCAAGATGTTGAAGGTCCATGTGAGCCTATACAACAAGTAATTGTTCCAAAAAATTGGAAGGGACCTGTTTGGCTAAAACCTACTCTTTAAGAGGCAAAAGGACATAAAGCATCGAGGACATCCAGGTAAAGTAAGAGGCTGAAGAGGTACTTTGGGTATGATGTATACATGACAAAGCTTATTGAAGCGAAACCTTCCTCCTATGAAGATGCAGCTAAACATCAAGATTGGAGGAATGATATGCAGGAAGAATACTAGTCAATAAGGAGGAATGATGTCTGGGAAATTGTCCCTAGGCCAAGTGACAAGTCTATAGTCACTTCAAAGTGGATTTACAAGATAAAGGATGTTGTAGATGGGAGCATAGACAAATACAAAGGAAGGCTTGTAGCAAGAGGCTTCTTACAGAAGGAAGGAATTGATTATGAGGAAACCTTCGGTCCCACAGCTAGGTATACAAAAATAAGATTGCTTGTTTCGTTTGTTGCTACTATGGGATGGAACATCCATAGAATGGATGTCAAGACAACTTCGCTAAATGGGACCATTAATGAGCAGGTTTACATTGAGAAGCCTCAAGGATTTGAAATAAATCAGAGGTAGACTCATGTCTGCAGATTGAAGAAAGTTGTATATGGCTTAAATAAAACACGTAGGGCTTGGTATGCAAGGACAAATGCATATCTATTGAGACTTGGGCTTGCCAAAAGCACTACAGATCCTAACCTATATATCAGGGTGGTCTAGTATGAGTCAATTATCATACTCTTGTATGTGGATGATCTACTAGTTACAAGTGTAGAGCATTGGATTCAAGAATGCAAGAAGCAGTTAGCAGCAAAATTCGATATGAAGGATATTGGGATTATGCACTATTATTTGGGACTAGAGGTATGGCAAAATCCATGAGAGATTATCTTGGTGAAGGTAAGTATGTGATCAAGATGCTTCAAAAGTATGGCATGATGGATTGCAAGCCTATCATGACTCCTACAATTACCATTTTAAAGAAGTTGAGGAGTTTAGAATCGAGTCGGGTGGATCCTCCTTGCTACAAACAATTGATTGGGTGCATGATGTGTCTATTAAATACTAGACTAGACATTTGTTTTGCAGTAAATATCCTAAGTCAGTTTCAGATGTAGCCAAAACATGATCATTGGATTGTAGCCAAGCATATCCTAAGGTATTTATGTGGAACTATATATCACTGCCTCCAGTACACTGGTAATGAAGTCCAACTTGGGGGATATACAAATTCAGATTGTGGTGGCAGTGAGATAGTTGGAAAAAGCACAATAGGGTGATGCTTAACCTAGGATCTTCCATGGTCTCATGGATGAGAAAAAAACAGGACACTGTTGCTTTGAGTAGCGTTGAAGTTGAATATGTTGCTATCGGCGAGGTCTGTCGAGAAGCAGATTGGCTCAGGAAGTTACTATCATACTTGTTTGAACTTTGAAGGACTGCTTAGCCCTACATGGATACAATGTGATAATCAGTGCTGCATAAGATTGACAGAAGACCCGGTGTTTCATGCGAAGACGAAGCATATGAACAAGTACCATTACATTAGAAGCTTGGTACGAGATGGGGTCGTGGAGCTGCACTATCCACCTACAAATGGACAGGTAGCAGACATACTGACTAAAGTGTTACCAAACAAGAAGCTTAAGTTCCTTAGAGGTAAGCTTGGTTTGGTGGATATCTCGTCCTTGATTGAGAGGGAGTGATAACAGATAGTTCTTTTCTTTATGGGTCAGGCACTAGACTAGGACTAACAATAGTAAGTGTTAGTGAAGGCCATAAAGAAAGAATGGAATCCAAAGGATTTGATAAGCATCTAGATTGGAACTTCTTATGGATGGTAGAATCTAGGGAAAGAAGTTGTTGACGGATTCTCTTTGAGGATGAGGTAGGGCATCCAAGATAAGAGTAGTTGAAGATGACTGATATTCTTTAAGGATCCAGGATTGGAAATCCAAGATAAGAATAGTCCTAAAAGGACATGCCATGTAGACATCCAGATGGGGTATGTGCCTTGAGAGGTAGCGTGGCAGCTCATGTAAAGCCTCTTGGCATAATGCTCATAGTTAAAGATGAGCTTGTCCAGTTAAGGCCTTCAAGGATAGTGTTGGTTATGATAACGATGTTGGACAAAAAGATGGCTTATCAATTCGACTCTTCTTATGAGAATGCTTTAAGATTGAGATTCCTTGTACAATGAATACCTCCCTAGTTAACAGGGAGTGCTGAAATTGTAACTAGGTTCGGTCTTGATTGTAATCATGACATTGTATATTCTTTATAATGAAAGAAAGAGAAAGAAAAATAAATTATATTTTAGTTTTTGAGTATGGGTTTTATACTCAAGTTCGAGTCAAAAGCAGCGTTACTTGGGAGCAGGAGCGAAAGCAGGGAGCGGGAGCGCAAATGGGAGCGGGAGTGACATTTTTAAAAGCTCCCGATTTGGGAGCGAATCCCTAAGCGATTTTTATATAACATAAATATTTTTTATATTTTGATACATATATGTCAACAAAAACATGTAGAATGATGAATTAGATATAAAAAAATAGATTGATCATTGAGCCATCAACCATATAACATCAATCATCTAGAAGTTATAATCTTGATTCTTCATCAACCATGTCTACAAGTTAGTAACATACAACATATTGAGTCTGGTAGTTGTGAATCATGATTCATGATTCATCAATCTTAAAGTTTCAACTTCAAGCTTTCAAAATTGAAAATTCAATATATAACATTTATCATCATTGATCCCCAAAGTTGTACTTGTAAGCTGAGATTAACCATTACAAGAAATAATATCTAACATGAAATGAAATGTTATAAAGTGAATTATCGAATGAAATGAAACAACTTTCACGAAGCATCATATTCATAATTCAGAATCATTACCAATGAGTTATAATTGCCAACTTCAAACTTCAAACTTAAATTGTGACAGTCATATATTGTTTACAAAAAATATCATTATGATATGAAATAGTCAAGACTCAAGAGTTATGAAAACTAATAGAAACTAGAAATGACAAATAAACTGTAAATCTATTATCTACTACTACATGTGGTCGTTGCCACGAGAAGTGTCTAATGTATGAGAAGGTCGTGGTGGTCTTCTAGGAGTGGCCCGCACAGACCGACAACCAGAACCAGAAGGCACATAACACGGGAGTAATTTTTATAGCCTGGGAGCGACACTCCCTACTTCGCTCCAGAAATAGGTAGGGAGCGCAAATTTTTTTATGGGAGCGCACTCCCAAAATCGCTCCCTTTCGGGAGCGCGCTCCTGACCTGCTCCTGAGTTGCTCCTGCTCGGAGCGCGGATTGGGAGGGGGATCGAGGGGGGGCGGGGCGCTCCCCCGCAACACTGGTCAAAAGCATGTTTTTCATGCTTTTAGGTCTTCTAGGTCTTCTAGGTCTTTCTAGGATAAAGAATAATATTGCTCATGTGTCATAGTACCATTTGAACTCATTGTAATGAAGAGAAATATTTATTTTATCGATAAAAATCCATGGATAAGCCCAAGACCAAGTCAACCCAAGAGCAAGATCAAGTCGGCCTAAATGAGGGGTATTTGACCTTCAAGAAAGGCTATGAATACAAGGGAGCTCGACCTCATTTGGACACTTATGTCAAGCAAGTTTGATCTGCAATAGCGAAGGAGAATAAGAGTAGCTGGGAGGATGAAGGAGAAGAGCATAAGTCAAAATCTTGTCAAGGAAGTTTTTCTCTTGTCTCACTACGGTTTGTGAAGCTATTAGTTGCAAAAGGACGAAATTTTGTAGCAGTAGCGGGGGGCCGAAATTGTAGGGCCAAAATTCTCTTGCAGGGGTTGAAATTGCAGTAGCATTGTAGCAATATCCAAGTACTGGAAGCTATCTCAAGGAAGATCTTGTTGGGGGCTGGCTTCGGGCTTGGAGGGTTTATTGTCTTGGGTCTTTGGGTCTTGGAAGTCTATTTTGTAAGCAAATTCGAAAGAAGAAAAACATTTTCTAGGTTTTCCCCTTTGAGGGGTTTTGCCCTGGCTTGGAGCCTATATTTGGTGTACTTTGTGTCTCTATGATCTTCATTGTTTTGGTAATTGCTTGATGAACAGAGCTAAAGAAGTAATAAAGAACCAAATAACATTGCAAGTAATTATCATGATAAGGAAAATATGTTCTAATCTACAAGTCTCCATATTTTCCTACACCAGTTAGCCTAGACAAAATGTTTTGTTTTGATCATAGAACTTATGTGGTTGTTTCTTGTCCAATGAATTCCCTTTTGGTATTTATTGTGTATAAAGTATAAACTGTATATGAATTTTTGACAAGTTAGTCTTGGTTGAGAATGGGTGTCTGGCTTCATTCCCTACTTACTATTGTAAACTTCTCATAGTATTTGTAAATTTCCTTACATTATAAATGTCAGGTAAGAAGAAATTCTTAGAGCTAGTTGTTTATGTGTCTCCTATATTATTTGTATTGGATAAAGAATGATTTCTCACTATTTCCACCTTATGGCTTATCAGATTTATCAGGATCTTTGTAATTTGATCAGGATTAAGGATAAATGGATGTCGTACAACTAACAATAATAAGCTTTATTGCAATTCTCATGTGAAATGATCTGTTGTTCTTAATATTTCTAATGAAAGTGTTCCCTTTCTCTGTTTTCAGGTATTTGAGAAATGCATCAAGGATGAACTCAGGGGGAAAACACAAGTTTTGGTTACCAATCAACTGCATTTTCTTCCGCATGTGGATAGAATTATTTTGATCGGCGAGGGCATGATTAAAGAACAGGGAACATATGAAGAGCTCATCAGCCATGGGCCATTATTTCAGAAATTGATGGAAAATGCTGGAAAAATGGAAGATGAGATAGAAGAAAGCATTCCTAATGGGCATCATGAACCAAAGTTGTCTACTGCTGAGGTTAATGGTGAGCAAATGAAGAGTGATCAAAATCCATCATCCAAGAAAACAAGCAGCAAGACAAAGGAGGGAAAATCAGTTCTCATAAAGCAAGAAGAGCGTGAGACAGGAGTTGTGAGTTTGAAAGTCCTTCAGAGGTAATATATAAACATGTCATTTCCTCTGGTCGAGATGTGATAGACTTGAAATTTGCTTCCCAACTTTTTTGCCTCTGTTCATTTTGCAAATGATTTTCATACAGTATGTACATTTGATGCATAGATATGACACTGGGTATGAATAATTCGATCAGCCCTTATGAACAACTCTTTAAATCAAGCTAACCTTATTCCTATCCATTTACAGTTTGCACATCTATATGCATGGTTACACCATGCAAGTAGATGGACCTGTAAATTGTGGAAGTAATTATAAATGAAAATCTGATGACATGCATTTTGTAAAGGTTTATTTTCCAAGTATATGTGAAGGCATTTTGTGAGCTATTCCTTTCACTAACAAATGCTTCTCTGGCAGATACAAAAATGCACTAGGAGGATTATGGGTGGTTCTTATTTTGCTTTCATGTTACGTGGCATCAGAAGTTTTGAGAGTCTCAAGCAGTACATGGTTAAGTGTGTGGGCAGATGAAACTGCTCCAAAGGGACATGGGCCTCAGTTTTATGACATTATTTACGCTGTTCTATCTTTTGGCCAGGTACAAATATTTAGTTCAGTTTGAATGTGACCAAAACATGTAAGGACTTCCAGTATTATTACGTGGTTAAGGTTTCTATGTATTAGTTTTGGTGTTGTAGTTGATAATAAGAATATGTTTATTTTAGAAACCTGAAAATATGCGACAGATAATTTCATGTTGTTTCACTTTTCATATTTTTCTTACCACTCTGTTCTTTCCATGATAGGTATTGGTAACATTGACAAACTCATTTTGGCTGGTTCTATCAAGCCTATATGCTGCTAAGAAGTTGCATGACAGTATGCTCAGTTCCATCTTAAGGGCTCCAATGTCATTCTTCCAGACCAATCCAATTGGACGAATTATCAACAGATTTGCAAAGGACTTGGGGGATATAGATAGGAATGTTGCTGTCATTGCCAATGTGTTTCTGAGCCAAGTTTTCCAGCTTCTTTCAACATTTATTGTGATAGGAACTTTGAGCACAATATCTCTGTGGGCAATAATGCCACTTCTGATTGTCTTTTATGCAGCATACTTGTACTACCAGGTATGTAATAGTTTGACAAACCAATCTTGTGTATTTTGACAGAAGCTTTCTTTTTTTTAACCTGTAATTTGCATTTCTTTGTGTTATATTGGTATGGCATTTTCATAGATATATTAGTGGAATTGGTTAGACATCATCCGTTAATCATTGCATGGGTGAGATAGTGATTTTGACCACATCTTGACAATTGAAATTATCTCAGGGTTTTTCTTTTGCCACTGGCAGAAGATTTATAGGTATTGCTGATATAGACTAGTACCAATAGCTAAGAAATGAAGAATTAAATTCATTTATTCTTCTATGTGTGCGTTTTTCTGTATATTTTCTTTAGCTAAGAGAACTTCATACATTCCTGTTAATATTTGTTTGTCATTTTCATATTGATTACAAGCAACTTGCAAATGGTCCAATGATACAAAATTATTCGATGTAGAGTTGTAAATAAACAAAGAATTTCCATTTTAAGTTCATTAGTAGTATGTACATGAGCAGAACACTAGAGCAGAACACTAGAGTCTAAAATAGTCAACAGGTTAAAGCTTCCAATACACAGTTGTATAATTGTATCTTACAGAGTCATAATCTATACCTTTTCAAAGTATGATCTGAGAAGGATAGATGCATGTGTAATACATTTCAATTCCAAACCACGACTAAATCCCCATTATCTATCACAGATTGATCATCCCTCACCCTGCAATCATAGCATTATATCTACAAAGAAAAGAAGAAAGTTAGTATGCAATGCAGTCTTCTTGATTTTAAGGAAAATTGATAACTCATTCTTATATTAGCAACCTATAGTGAGAGAATAAACATTGCCCAACACCAAGACCTTTTCGGTGGCATAAAGTGCTCCTGGTTAACACCATTTGATGTGTCACGTGTGGTTTTGTTGTCCATGTGGCATAAATCCACACATGGTCCTGGCTCATTAAACTATGGTTACCGCTTAATATACTCATCATCACTGCATTTTACTTGTTAGAAAATGAAAAGTAAAAAGAGTGGAATGCATCTTAAGAAAGCATTGGATGCTTAGTTCATTTCGTCTATAGTTTACATAAAAGTTTTCCAGTGTAGCTTATAAATTTAATTTCCAATGTTATCATGTCATTGTAATTTGCTATTTTTATCACCTGAGAGCATAAATTGATAAGGGAAATTACTATGGAGGGTTGCTAGGGATTTTCTTAGGATTGGTTTTCTTACCTGCCAAAAGTGGGTAATCCCTAGGAGAATTTTTTTTCACCTTTCTAATTAAGCAACCAGTGAGCAGACCTATGATGGTCCACATATAGCTTTACTATAAAGTTCTCCGCCTATTGCTCTAGTCAGTATTCTCTCCGATCTAGCATACTTCTCGAAGGAAGGTGGGTCGTTTATCGATAGGTACACTAACCATTTTTGTAATCATATTCTTTCATTTAATGTTAAGAGCATTCTAGTTGTGAGGTGTAGACCAATTGGTTTGAGTGGAGTTTAGTCCCCACTAGCCTCAGGCTCAAACCTCATGGGAGGGGTTTAGGATGGAAGCCACTTTTGGGGGAATTATGTTAATTTTCTACTGCTCTATGTTATTTCAATCACTTCAGCCCAATTCAATTCTTCAATTAGCAATCTTTTCAATAACAATTAATTTTTCCAATGATCAATAGTAATTGAAGATAGAACAGTAAATGCAAGGACAATAAGAGACAGTCAAGAGCACAAGCAAGAGACACCAATTTGGTCAAAGACCAGGGAAAACCCAAGGGGCAAAAAACTTATTCTTCTATTAGATTGTCTTCAAATGTTCAGCAGAGAGTACAATGAGCCAAATTCGATAATACAATCAAAGTCAAAGCCTTGACTTGTCCAACAAATCAACGAACCAATATGCCAATGATGAAATAGTCAAATCTGGTCAACTGTCATAAATATGTAATTCTGTCCAAGTCAACAGCAGTGAAAGTGTGCCCTAAGCAGTCCTCAAAGTCAATGGTCAACCCTTCCAATTCTCTTGGTCAAATCAGCAATAAATGCAGCCTCAAGTGCTGGTCAAAGTCAGCCCAAAACAGTGTTGAATACTCAATCAAAAGAGAGAAATTCTACAGTCAATCCCTGCAGCCAAATCTGTGGTGAATGCTGAAGTCAATGCCAGTCAAACAGCCCAGATCACCTCAGTTTTTGTGCCAGTGAACTTGGCCTCAAGAAATCAGAATTTTCCCAGTCGAAGCATGTCAAATGATGAAGTCAAACTCGGTCAAATGAGAGAGAAACTTCTGCAGTCAAAGTCTGCAATTTTTCCTGCAGTCAACCCAAGTCAAACAGCTCCAAACTACTCTGTTTTTGTGCCAAAATATGTGGCCTAGTGAGACAGAGATACCCCAGAAAAATTGTACCAAAATAATGCCAAATAACCCTTTGTCAACACTGGTCAAAGTGCAGATTAGCTGAGATTTTCTCCCACCTGAAATTCATCTTCCTTCTTGCCCACATGTGTGAAAATGAGCTACCTCAGACCTGTACGAACCAATTAGATTGAGATAGAGAAGATGAGATGACGTGATATGATGTCAAAATGAGCTTGAGGTCACTTGTATTTATATGCGTTGGAGGAGGGGCAATTTGTCTTTAGGCCGACCCTGACAATTTGTGTACCTATAAGCTTAACTTCAAAAATGCATTTTTCCTTATCCAAATTCAATGCTTCAAAGGTCAATTTTGGTCCTCTCAGAAAGAGGAATCTAGTCCAATGATTGGAATTTGTCATTGAGCTGCCAAATTAACACTCCCTCTCAGCTAGGGAGAAATTCCAACTGCATCATATGATCATCGCAAATATCTCGTCATCAAATTATGTTTCATCTTTGATCTTCTCAACTCTATCTACTAAATCATTCTCAAATCTAAAGAAGAAGAATCATAGGGGATCAACAACTACCACCCTTTATCTATCGGGGAGGCATTGCTACCACCTAGAATAACTGCCAGCGGAGAGCCAATATTATTGCCTGGGAATCATCTGCCAGCAGGGGGCCTAATGCTACTACCCGAGAATAATCTGCCGATGGGGAGCCCAATGCTACTGCCTGGGAATCTGTACCAATGGGGACCCAATGTTGCAACCTGGGAATTGCTCGAAAATGTAACTAGGTTCAGTCTTCATTAATGTATTTGAGTCATCATGTAATGTACTTGTCAAAAGAACAAAGAAAATAATTTTTATTGTTGTATTAATGACTTATTAAAGCACGGGTTTCATGCTCGGGTCATCATTATATTAGTCAAAGTCCCCATTGTGGACTCCTAGGATTAATATCAAGTCAATAGAGTCATTGTATATTTAAAGAGACCCTTCTTGGGCTTTGGAATCATGTAAAAAGCAATGTTGCACTAATCGTTATCGGGATAATATCGGCGCGAGGAAAAAATCGGAAAAAAATCGTAATAATCGAGAAAAAATCGGTAATAATCGGGAAAAAATCGTTTGTTACAAAAATATTCAACCATCGACAACAATAAATAAATATATTGACACATAAATATGATAAAACAACTAATATATAAGATGTTTAATATCATTTCTAGTGCTAAAATCACACATAATAGTGAATCATGTCCTGAATAGTAAGTTCTAACTCCCGAGTCCCAACTCAAACTCAAAATATCAACAAAAAATATAATAATGTATCTCATATCATGAATCATAATGTCATATACAATGAAATGAATCAAATAACTAAAGTCTAATACTACCGATTTCCTTTGCCCCTCTAGATGTAGATGTCGGTGGAGTTGGCAGGCTGCAGTAGACTATGGAGTCTGTTGTGCTCTAGCAGCGGAAGAACTAGGAGCTACAGGAGGTAGACCATGTCCTCTACTTGTGACAGGGGTAGCTTGGGTCACGTCCTCCTCAAAATATATATATTATATATATATATATATATATATATATATATATATTATATATATTTCCCATGATTTTTTTCGAAAAAATCGGGCAATTTTTTTTTTATCTGATTACTACGCGCGATTTTATCATTTAGTTGAAATGATTGCGATTAAACGATATAATCGTGATTATTTCCCGATTAGTGCAACACTGGTAAAAAGGTTTATTATTGAGTAAAATATAATTTATG
Organism: Pinus taeda; assembly: GCA_000404065.3. Lineage (NCBI taxonomy): Eukaryota > Viridiplantae > Streptophyta > Pinopsida > Pinales > Pinaceae > Pinus > Pinus taeda. The sequence continues at coordinate 17,538 of APFE031087729.1, read as the reverse complement.
TAACCTCCACACCAAGTTAGCCTAAAGGAGATCAAGTCGGCCTAAGGGACACCAATTCGAGCTCACTTGGAGCCTATAAATAGAAGGAGATCGAATTCATTTGGAGCATCTCGTCTCAAGCAAGTTCGATATATCTAGTAAAGCTGGAAAAGTGCGAAGTGGGTAAAAGAAGTCTAAAGGAAGTGCGAGTTGGGTTAAGTCAAAGGAGAAGTAAGAAATAGAAGTTTTGGTGCTACTCTCTCTACACCTCCCCCCTTAGTGGACCCAATGGAACTGGGGAACAGGTTTCTATGCGACACTCTCGACATACGAGACATAACCTTGGACAAAGCCTGGATGGGGCAGGACTCTACCCTCTTCCTCAGGTTCCGTGACTCCTCGGATAGACTTCAGGTACTCCGAGCCAAGCGGAAGCTATTCTCTCTTCCGAATAAAGTGTTTTTGGATGAAGACCTCACAAGAGCTCAAGTAGTTGAATTAAAACAGGCCAGGGAATAGGTTGCAACAGCAAGACAGGCTGGGAAATGGGCAGTGATCGAAAACCTTCGGGCAGTTATTTGGGACACCTTTCCCCTAGGATGGGCATCCCGTTCAGGTAGCTCCAAATGACGGGCCTGAGCGGAGAGGAGGCGGGGCACTGATCTCTCGGTTCACTATTGGAATGACAATGGCTCCTTTTGGTCTTCACCAGTCCTACTTTATGAAGCCCTTAGCTCAGTAGACATCCTCCTGGTTACCGAGACTCATGCGAGCCCAGTCTGACCTCTCCTCGACATTACAGGATATCAGTGGACCGCAAGTTTGCAGACAGGAGACACGGAGTTCAGGGGGTGTCAGGGGATCAGGGGGTGTTGCTTGCCTCGTCCGTGATAGCCTCAGGAGCAGAATATCAGTGGTCGCGACCGATGAGTATGCCAGATTCATTTGGATTCAAATCAGAGCCAGAACATCACCTTCGAGAGACATTTATGTCGCAATTTGTTACTTCCCACCTATCTCGTCTTCCTATGCTATTCACAATAGCTCAGACAGAGACCCTTTTACAGACCTGTACTCTAACATCACCAAGTTTTCAGCAGTAGGGGACGTCATTCTCACGGGGGACTTCAATGCCCGGACCAAAGACCTCCAAACTCCTATGCACGACCGGACAGAGGATATATTTTGCACTCGGGGGATTGACCCGACCACAATCGGCATGCACTCGACCTTCGAGGATCACTTGGGACCCACCATAGCCTATGGGAGATATCTGCTATAGGGTGGAGAATCTCATGAGCTGGTAATTCTGAATGGCCTACCATGTTTCCCATCCTCGCACTTCTTTACCTGTAGACCATTTGGAGGCGGGGCAAGTGTGGTTGACTATGCTATTGCAAACCCAAATCTCCTCCCTTACATTAAAATATTCTTAATCACCCCCATGCCTCTCGCAGATCATGCACTTCTCTCACTATCTCTGTAGTTTGAACTCCCAAATCCATCTCCTACTCTTCCCTGCAGCCCTCCCAAGACCACCTTCTGATTTGAGGAGGTTGACCCTGATCTCTTCTCCTCTATCCTTAGATAGAAACTACCATCGGAGTCCCAGTTTGCCTCTCTCAGCTTCGCCAAGGACAAATACTAGTGCCTCTCATATGCAATCTGGGAGGCTACGCTCCAATCCTTCCCCCATTCTACCCATACTGTAACCACCTCCCGCAAACCGGGAAATTTCCCTATGAATAAATAGTATGACCAAGAATGCAAGTCTATGCATCAGGACCTCCAACATGCATTCCGGAACTCCTTAACAACATACCTAGACCTTTGTTCAGCCTACCGTTGCCTCCATCGCAAGAAGCGCCTTTTCATTGCCCATAGGAGACAAGTTCTTTCTACTCTCCTCCTTCGCTCCCCAAAAGATTTCTGGGGGACCATCCTTTCTTAACACCCACCTACCCTAGTCGACCTTGATCTTGCCTCAATGTTCTCTCACACCTCCCAGCTGTATGACATTCGTGGGCAGCGTCTGATTCAGGTTACTCCCCCCCGCCCACCTCCTACCACCTTTTCTCCGGCAAAGATATCAGAGAGGAAATATGGACAATGAATAGTAGCAGGGTAGCAAACAAAGAAGCCTTCCAGGCAGAATTCTTCCAGCATGGACTTCGCCCCCTAGTAGGATATTTGGTGGACCTTTTCAACAAGGTGGTTCAGGATGGATTTGTGAATGGTTGGTCACACCACATTATCTACCCAATCCACAAGTCAGGGCCTACTTCCGACCCCAACAACTATAGAACAATCATGGTTGGGCACACATTCTCCAAGCTATATGCTACAAGACTCCACAGGACACTTTCCCATTTCCCTGAGCAGAGACAACTCAGGGCCAAGGGCCAAGCAGGATTCCGCCCAGACCACCAGACGATCGACCACATCCTTACTCTTAGTGCGGTGATCGAGGAGGCTAGGCATCGATCCTCTAAAGTGTACTACTACTTTGTAGACTTCTGAAAGGCCTTTGACTCAGTCCCAAGGGAAGATATTTTCTAGAGGCTAAGAGAGCTTGGCATTTCCTCGACTCTCTTGATAGATATCATGCACCTCTATGAGGCCGTCCTTGGCCGTCTCCGCACAGCTGGAGGAATGTCGGATTTCATCCAAAGCACCATTGGAGTCAAGCAAGGATGCCCCCTTTCTCCTACTTTATTCGTGATCTATATCGATGAGCTTGAGTCCTTCCTCCGGGAGCATATCCAGGATACAAATGGGTGTCTTCTTCACCAGGTCTTGATTTCCATCCTCCTCTTTGCAGACGATATTGCCCTTATTGCCTCCTCCCAAGAAGGCCTTCAGAGATAGTTGGATGCTCTCACAGCTTTTTGTGACCGGAGGCATCTAATTGTGAACTTGGGTAAAACCAAAGTGATTATCTTCAATTGAGACAAGAAAACCTCGAACTTCCACTTCCTATTTAAAGGAGAAGAGATCGAGATTGTCAACACCTATACATATTTGGGAGTTCAGTTTTCAGGGCCTCGCTTTAGCCTGCGAGCAGCCTTTCAGCCTTGGATCAACAAAGGGTATGGCTCCCTAGCCCTTCTGGAGAGGCAATGTTTTCGACACCATTTCTAGGACATCTCGTCCAAAATGAGCATCATGGACACTTTGATTCGCCCCACAGTGCTTTACGGCTCAGAGATTTGGGGTCCCTCTCTCCTAGAGTCATTGGGCTTCAGAGGAGCAGGTCTAGAGCCTCCTTTTGCATCATTTGATTAAGTGCAAGTAGACAGTTCCTCAGCACATCATTCTAGCAGAGTTAGGGGCTCAACCTTTCCGCCTAGAGGTGATATTCAGGTTAGTGTCGCTCCTACACAGGCTCCGAGGCCTGGCAAACACGAGGAAGGGTTGTGACAGATACCCATACTTAGCATATTGCTCCTCGGAGAACATTGCCCGTATGCAGACAAGCGGATCCAAATGTTGGCACACCGGTGTGATAGAGCTTCTGGAGGCTTCAGGAATCGAGATTGACCATCTTCCTCCTTTTCAGTACTCTTTGAATGCTCCAGGCCACCTCCTTCCCAATCAGCAAGAGCTGAAAAAAATCATTAAGGAAGATATTTACAGATGTTACATTCAGACTACATGGACCAATCCTCCCAATGGGTTGCGTCCAAAAATGGCTTTCTACACGGAGCATTGCCTGGAGATTAAGGATGGGCTCATCATCAGACCCCAGTACACGTTCCTGCATTGGATGCACACCCTTCGAATCCCCCTCAGGCAACTCAGAGTTGGGTCTCACAGACTCCGGGTGGAGACAGATCACCACATCGATAGGGCAGATAGGATTTGCCAGCTCTGTCACTTACAGGAGATAGAGATAGAGACACACTTCATCTTTGGGTGCCCTGCTTACTACGAGATTCGAGGTCGTTTCCATTGTCTCTTCAGGTCTTCTTAGACTTTGACCAGCTTCCTCAAATATGTTGATTAGAGATGCCTTGCACTTTATCTCCAGGAGGCCTTCAATTTCGGGCCTGTTTTTTCAGCCACCCACCTGATCGGACACCATGCAGAAGATCACAGACTTCTTGAGGGCGCTACCATTAGCGCGGGGCACCAAAAGAACCATTGATTGACCCACAGACACTGAGACTAGATCAGTGCGGTCCCGGGGGGGGTGACCCACCAAACTGCACCAGCGGTCCTGGATTGGATCCACCCCTGAGAGGCGCCCTAGAACCTCCAGGTGACAGCAGCGACAACCCAGTATCCCCACAGGACAACAAATTTTGACAAGCTTCTCTCAGTTTTCTTCTCTCGACCTCGGATGTTAGGAGTAGGAACTAGGCAGGAGACTCCTTCCTCCCTACCCCCTTTTTCTTCTTCTTCTCTTTCTCTGCTTCATTGCAGTGCTTTGTTTCGAAGTCGAGAGCTTCTAGCTTCTACATTTACATTTACTTAGATTATAGATGTATTTTATGCTTTTTAAAAGAAATGTTAAAGGGGACCGTTTGGTCCACTAGCTTGGCATGATGTAATCATTGTAACCGATAGTCCCATTGATCTATTATGGTCATTTGTTGGACATTAATAAAATAATCCTATCTTATCTATCTTATCTCTCTTTCCTGCCCTAGTTTGGGAGATCGAAGTCTTCCAAGTGTTGTTGTTGCCAGCTGCTGCCTGATGCCGCAAGTTGTTGCATAGTCGAAGTTGTTGGGGTGGAAGTGCTGCTATAAAGGGATCGAAGATCTGGAAGGGCTAACTTGGTGTGGAGAAAAGGTTTGGTCTATGTCTAGGTTGAAGAGTCTCAAAGAATACTATTAAAGGAAGAGAATTTTGATTGGGTTTTCCCCTCAAGGAGGTTTTTCCCTGGCATAGTGCCTACATCTTGTGTCTTGTGTTTTTTTGATCTTCATACATACTTAATATGGTAATTGTTTGATGAAAGATAAGATAATAAAGAAGTAAAAGAAGCCAACATAACTCACAAGCTAAGTAACCTAACACAGGGATTCAAGATTCGTAGGATACAGGGATTTGAGTTTCAAATTCAGACACATTGACCCCCCAGAACATGACACGTTATATATATATATATATTAAAAATTAGATATTTCTTACACAAATTCTCATTAATGATACAAATTCATTGATTTCAAACATAGATCTTCATCTAGATGTAAGTTTTTGTTGTTTACAAAGTAAGTTAGTAACATTATAGCATGCATAGCACATACAAAATTTAAATACATGTCACATAAATGATAAATCAATGAATCATAAATTCTAATTCATAAATGATAAATGATAATACATATTCAATTCATCAATGATCCAATAGGAGAAAGACAAGATAGTAAGATATAGACACTGACAGCTGTAGTTTTCTCATTAAGTCATCAAAATCAAAATGTGTTACATAGGTAGTGCAATGCCAATGGCAAACAGAAATAGAAAATGCAAAACAACTACAGGTATACAAGCCTTAAGGCAGTAGGTAGCCCATGACTCATGAGTCATCAATCCTCATAGTCATCATCAGAATCAGCATCATTGTCCTCATCATCATGGTCATCACTGCTCTCCTCTGCATCCTCCTCCTCCCCTGTATCCATAGTCGCCTCTGCATCTGCTGGTGTGGAGGATGATGCCTCTACAATATCACCATCATCAAATCTAACAGGGTCGAGCAATGGATCATTGAGATCCATGTTGGCCAATGCCAACTCAACGCTGCTGTCTAGACTCATATCATCAGGAAAGACATCCCACATCTTTGTCTTTCCCTTCAACCAATCTTCCCTCTGCTTGTAAATAAGACGAAGGTGGTGTGCACATACACCATTATCTCTGCCTTAGACTGCTCAAGCCTACTCTTCTTAACACTATACAAATTCCCATTTGTGCTCCAATTCCTCTCGCAACAAGAGGATGAAGTCACCTGAGAGAGGAGCCTCATGGCTAACTGCTGAAGAGGAGGGCTTGTTGCCTAATGATTTGCCCACCAAGAATAGGGCCTCGTAGCCCTCCTGTCTCTAATCACATCATATCCTCCAAATCGACCAGTGCCAGTAGAAAGCTCTGCAAAGGCATCCTCCACCTCATCAAACAATGCTCTATCTTGAAAAACCTACCTGAATGCATCTTCCTCCCCTGTGAGATTTCATCATCCATGTGAGGAGGGAATCTGCGGGAAGGTCCACCATTTAGCCACTCATGGTTGTAGTATATTGGGTTCAATGAGTGAGCCAAACAATGTAAAGGTGTGCAATTCTTGTCTCATATGCTGACAAGAATATCTTGTATAGTACCACAGAAGGCCTCTGGTGATGTCTCATACTCTGGGCACTCACTCTGTAGAATAATGTTCCTCACAGACTCAATCATAGAATCCCATCCCTCATAAACCTCTCCTAGGATGGGTTTGTTTATATCTGCAAATCGAAGCAAAGAAATAATAGGGTCCATGATCTGAATAATTAGATCTACCCTCTGCCACCAAGCATCATCTAGCACTATGTCCTTCACTCTTTTAGAGGCTAGTTAATCTGTCTTTCTCCAAAAAGACCAAAAATTAGAAATAACCATGGCCCCAAGAGCGGTCTTAACCTCCCTCAACCTCTTCAACATGATGAATGAAGAGGCAAACCATGTATCAACAATCTTCAACAATGATAGATTGTTGTACTCCTTGTAGAGAGTGAGGGCATTTGTATGATTTTGCACAAAGTTACAGATATGTCGTGCATCCTTAATAATGTTACCAACCCAAAGCACATCAGAAGCAATGGATTTCAGTGCTAAGTTCAATGATGGACAATGCAAGGTGTCCAAAACACTTGTGGATATTTAGCTTCCACAATCATGCCAGCAACCTTGCAAACAGGTGCATTATCTATAATTATTTGCGCACAAGAATGAGCACCTACATCTTCAATAACTTTAATAAACAACTCATCCATAAATTGTGCATCCTTGTATTCTCCAAGTGTATCCACTGCTTTCAAGAAAATTGAACCATTGAAGGAAGACACCGTGAAGTTGATGAGTAGGTGTCATGCTGGATCTGTCCATCCATCAAAAACAATGCTAACCCCAGATGTTGGCCACGATGCTTTAATAGGCTCAAGCATTTTTTGCACCTCTTTTTTTGCCTTCGTCAACAATGTGGTTCTAAGCTTCTCTGAACCAAGGAGGCACATACCATGATGGAGACCCCTGAGTTAATGCTCAACACATCTCAATAAATAGAGGTGAGCGTGCAACATTAAAAGATATGAAGTTTTGATAGAAAAAGGCAATGGCGAGATCAAGCTCTTCCCATTTCTCTTTTTGAAAAATCTTGTCTGTTGGACCAAGTGAAATTGCCCTTTTTTTGCTGCTTGTCCCCCAATAGAACTCTCAAATGGAAATTTGGTGTTGCCTTTTCCAAAAAATGGAAGGGGGTCATCATTCTTGGTTTTTTATTTTTATTTTGCAGCCACATTTTCCATACCAACAGTGAACTCTTTTTCCATTTCTTTCCTCTTTTGTAAAGGAACATGTGTACAAGCTCCAACTCCACAACCTGGTAAAGCCAACAAATGGCCTTTCACACGATAATATGTTTGTGAAAGTATTGTGGAAAAAGTTGCATCTCCAATTCACATTGCCTCCTCCCTTCCCTTCGCTGCTTGGCCCATCCTCTCTTGTGACATATTTCCACAAGGGATATTTCTCAATGTTACCTTTAGGAGGAAGTCTCCTCTCAACATTACTTGCACCAGACCTGATGATATTAGGGGACGAGGGGCATCTCCAATGGGGACATTCTTCCCCTTCCTTTGCCCCCTACCTGCTGCCCTTGATTGAGCCATGAATACTGTAAAAAATATAAACAAAACATGCAAAAATTTGTAAAAGAAATGCATATAAAAACTGTTGTAATGCAAATGCAAAAAAATAGAGAGGAAATGCACTTCCTTGTTGTTTGAATCTGCTTGAAAACGCTCCAAACCCTTGGCTCCTTGCTCCAAACTTCTAACAACAAACCCACAACTCACTTCTTGCAAAAGGAATGACACAAAATGATAAAAAAAAAATCAATTTCGCCCTTTTATGGCTGCGTGGGTCCTGATTTGCTGGATTCGTGTCCGGATTTCGTGACATGTTGTGTCCAAACGGGACACGATTTGGATTCGATTGTGTCCCATTCGGACACAATTTGTCATAAAATTCGGACACGATTTAGGGCGAATTGAAGCTTATTCGCCGGATTCAGACACATGGCCAGAAAATAACAAATCCGGTTTCATAGCTCACAAGTAATTATCAAGTAAGAGGAATCAAACCCTAATCTACTTGCATTGATTTCTCAACATGGTATCAGAGCTAAGGTCAACAAAAGTTGAAGATCACTTTGTTGGCATGGATTTTCCTTCTTTGATAAACTACATGATAATGGGTATCAACACTGCTAGAAGCTGGATCAAGAAGGTTATCTACTACTTATTCAATAAGGTCAAAAGTCAAGGGTTCTTGGCTGCTCTTACCTATTCTCTTAGTGATGACAATACATGGATCATTGATAGTCGAGTATCAAAGCACATGATAGGAGAAAGTAAACAACTTTATACACTATCAAAGGAGCCATCTTCTCATGCAGTGGAATTGGGTGACAACAAAAGCTATGATGTTAAAGGCTTGGGATCAACATCGTTGAAGCTAGAAAATGGATCAGCACTGCACCTCAACAACATACTAATTAAATAAAAAATCTCTTTAACTGGTCGGCTTCCCAACCCTAACTGCGTGCATCACATATTTATAACCACCATCTTTTCTCCTCTTCTTTGTAGACTCAGTGCTGAAGATGAGTCTTGTTCTAGACTCGAAACATAGACTTGATGGTGCAGAGTGTGGAATTTCCGAGCTCTCAATCTCAAAAATTGCACCACAGAAATCTCCAAACTACAACATACTATATGTTCCAGGTTTGAAAAAGAATTTTCTTTCTATTTCTTGTTTAGAAGATAAAGAGGATATAGTTGCTTTTGTTGATGGAAAAACATTGATTTGGTGAAAAGACTCTAGCATTGATAAAGCTAGGGCTTTTGGAGTTTGTGAAGGAAGCCTTTGTAGAGTTATTACACCACCTCCTCAAGCTTTGATTCATATGGAGATCAATCCCATTGAGCTATGGCATAGGAGGTATGGTCATCTACATTATAAGGTCATCCCTACTCTTAGTCAATTGGTTCATGGCATCCCCAATATGAAGTTAGTCATGAAGGTGTGTGCAAGGGATGCTCTTTGGGAAAACATATAAGAAAGCCATTTCTAAATAGTAAAACTAGGTCTAAAGAGATATTAGACCTCATCCATTTTGATGTGTGTGGGCCCATGTCTAACAAATCACTTGGAGGTCATCTCTACTATGTAACATTCATTGATGACCATTCTAGAAAGACATCGGTCTACCTTCGCAAAACAAAAGATGAAGTATTTGAAAAGTTCAAGGAGTTTAGGTTCGAAGTGGAAACCCTAACGAAAAGAAAGATGAAAACTCTAAGGTCTGACAATGGTGGGGAATACACTTTTAAGGAATTGATTGCATATTGTAAGGAAGCAGGACTTAAGAGGGAGCTCATTATTCCCTATTATCCTGAACAAAATGGAGTGGCTGAAAGGAAGAATATGTTAATTGAAGAAGGCATTCAAACAATGCTCCTTGATCAAGACCTACCAAAATTCTTATGAGGAGAAACAAAAATGATAGCCGTGTACATTCAAAATAGAAGTCCTCATAAAAGTCTTAATAATATAATACCTGAAGAAGTATTTACAGGAAAGAAGCCAAGTGTGGTCACTTTTGAATCTTTGGAAGTCCAACATACATCCATGTTTGAAAGGACAAGCGAAAGAAGTTGGATTCTACAAGTATCAAGGGAATATTTGTTGGATATAGTCTCTCCTCAAAAGCATATAAAATTTACATTAAGGAAGACATATCGAAGTAAGCAGGGATGTCATATTCGATGAAAATCAAGCCTACAAGAAATCAAAGGATATTTCTATTGATTCTGATGATGAAGAAGTTCCAATATTTGAAGAAGAAGAAGATCAAGAAGCCAAGTGTCGATCACTTCCGAATCTTTGGAAGTCTAGCATATATCCATTTTCGAAAGGACAAGCGAAAGAAGTTGGATTCTACAAGTATCAAGCGAATATTTGTTGGATATTGTCTCTCCTCAAAAGCATATGAAATCTACATTAAGGAAGGAAGACATATCGAAGTAAGAAGGGATGTCATATTCGATGAAAATCAAGCCTACAAGAAATCAGAGGATATTCCTATTGATTCTAATGATGAAGAAGTTCCAATTTTTAAAGAAGAAGATCATCTTGAAAACCCTACTACAAATTAAGAAGAAGAAGAAGGACCAAGTGAGCCTATTCAATCTGTGGTCATCCTAACCACAAAGAAAAGGCCAAATTAGTTAAAAGCTACATTAGAAGATGTTGAAGGACATGAAGTTGCGAAAGGAACCTTCAAGGAAAGTAAAATACTGAAGAGATACTTTGGTTACAGTGCACTTATGACAAACTTAATTGAAGCCGAACCATCTATATTCAAGGAAGTTGCTCATCAAGAGGTTTGGAAGAAAGCGACGCAGGAAGAATATCGATCCATTCTGAAGAATGGGGTTTGGGAAATGGTTCCTAGACCTAGTGACAAATCAGTGGTAACCTCCAGATGGATCTATAAGATCAAACATGCTATTGATGGAAGTATAGACAAGTACAAAGCTAGATTCGTTGCAAGGGGTTTCTCTCAAAAGGAAGGCATTGATTATGAAGAAACCTTTGCATGCATAACAAGGTACACTACCATTAGATCTTTTGGTTTCAATGGTTGCTACAATGGGTTGGAATATGCATCAAATGGATGTGCGGACGACATTTTTGAATGGGATCATTGATGAGGAAGTGTATATGGAACAACCCGAAGGCTTTGGAGTTAATAACAAGGACTCTCATGTTTGCAACCTCAAGAAGGTCCTATATGGTTTGAAGCAAACACCTAGGGCATAGTATGTTGGATGCATATCTTCTTATAATTGGGTTCATAAAGGGTTTTGTTGATCCAAATCTCTACAGCAAGGTCATGAATAATGAGCTCGTCATTATTCTACTATATGTGGATGATCTATTCATCACAGGTGTGGAGTGAAGAATTCAAGAATGCAAGAAGATGTTGGCTGTTGAATTTGAAATGAAGGATCTAGGATTGATGCACTATTACTTGGGTCTAGAAGTATGGCAGAGACCTGGGGCGATATATTTGGGGCGAGGAAATTACATCATCAAGTTGCAGAAATTCGAGATGATGGATTCCAAGCCGATGACTACTCCTATGATCACCAATCTCAAGAAGTTGATGGGATTTGACTCTAGTTTCATGGATCCTACCTCCTATCGTCAATTTGTGGGCACCCTAATGTATCTAGTAAATATTATGCCAGATATATGTTTTGTAGTAAACATTCTTAGTCAGTTTCAGTTGGAGCCTCATCATGATCACTAGATAACTGTCAAACACATATTGAGGTATCGTCGTGGCACTATACATTGCTGCTTGAAGTATGATAGTAAGGAAGTCAAGCTAATTAGCTTCACAAATTCTGATTGTGGAGGCAATGAGACAGATAGAAGGTGCACTATCGAAGGATGTTTTAGTCTGGGGGTTGCTATGATCTCATGGATGAGTAGGAAGCAATCGTGTTGCTTTAAGTAGTGTTGAGGCAAAATGTGTCTGTCTGTGAAGTAGGAAAGGAGGTTGTTTGGTTAAGGAAGCTTTTGATAGATTTGTTCGAGAAGTCTCTTGGACCTACAGTGATTAATTGTGACAATCAAAGTTGTATCAAGATGTTTGGAGATCCCGTGTTTCATGCTAGAACGAAGCATATCAACAATAAAGTCCACTTTATTAGGAACTTGGTGCAAGATGGGATCGTGAAATTGGAGTATGTATCGACAGATGAACAAGTAGCAAACATACTAACAAAGGCTCTTCCTAATAAGAAGTTTGAATATCTAAGGAACATGCTTGGTTTAGTAGATATTACTGATTGTATTGATGATAAGAGATTGGAAGAGATTTGTTGAGGCTTTGCGAGTGAAGCATTGCCTGGGAGGACATCTGGCCGACACTTTGTGTCGATGTCTAGGTCCCAAAGTAGGGAGCGTGGCGTTGGTCGTAGAGCTCTAACCTCGGATATGCACCCAAGTCCCTGGGTTAGTGCTTAGCAAGTAAGCCTAATGGTACCTAGAGAGGCTGAAAGCTTGAGTCCACCTTAGTCCCACTTGGATAGATTGCCCTGGTCAGGAATCTAGTCCGTGGCATTGCAGTAACTAAACTGTTGAGAGACCAATGGATAGATTGTCCTGGTCAAGAATCTAGTCCATGGCATTGCGGCGCCTAAACTCTTCATTGTTCATATAGTTTGAGATCTTCCATTATATTTGTATATTATGAATACCTCCCTAGTTAAGGAGTGTTGGAAAATGTAACTAGGTTCGGTCTTAATTGATGTATTTGAGTCATCATGTATTGTACTTGTCAAAAGAATAAAGAAAAGAATTTTTATTATTGTATCAATGACTTATTAAAGCATGAGTTTCATGCTTATGTCATCATTATATTAGTTAAAGGCCCCATTGTGGACTCCTAGGATTAATATTGAGTCAATAGAGTCATTGTACATTCAAAGAGACCCTTCTTGGGCTTTGGAATCATGTAAGAAGGTTTATTATTGAGTAAAATATAATTTATGTAACCTCCACACCGGGTCGACCTAAAGGAGATCAAGTCGGCCTAAGGAAAACCAATTCGAGCTCACTTGGAGCCTATAAATAGGAGATTGAATTCATTTGGAGCATCTCATCTCAAGCAAGTTCGATATCTCTAGTAAAGCTGGAAAAGTGCGAAGTTGGTAAAAGAAATCTAAAGGAAGTGCGAGTTGGGTCAAGTCTAAGGAGAAGGAAGAAATCAAAGTTTTGGTGCTACTCTCTCTCTCTTTCGTGCCCTAGTTTGGGAGATCAAACCCTTCCAAGTGTTGTTGTTGCCTGGTACTGTAAGTTGTTGCATATTCGAAGTTGTTGGGGTTGAATTGTTGTTGTAAGGGGGTTGAAGATCTGGAAGGGTTGACTTGGTGTGGAGGAAAGGTTTGGTCTATGTCTAGGTTGAAGAGTCTCAAAGAATATTATTGTAGGAAGAGAATTGACTGGGTTTTCCCCTCGAGGGGGGTTTTGCCCTGGCATAGTGTCTACATCTTGTGTCTTATGTTTTTGTGGTCTTCATACATACATAATATGGTAATTGCTTGATGAAAGATAAGATAATAAAGAAGTAAAAGAAGCCAACATAACTCACAAGTAATTATCAAGTAAGAGGAATCAAACCCTAATCTACTTGCATTGATTTCTCAACAAGAATCTGTGCTAGTAGGGATCCAATGCTACGACCAAGGAAACCTACAGACAATAGTAGGGATGCCACTTACCTTATGAGGTAAGGATCGCGCCAATCCCACTGCCTGGCGTTAATAGGAGGGATGCCACTTACTATAAATGGTAAGGATTGTGCCTATCCTATTAACCCTCAAGACTTAGTGATAGAACACTTGCATCTCTAGCTTGAGTGGGATGCCACTTACAATAAGTGTTAAGGATCACGCCTAACTCAAGCAACGAACACCCATAGGCCAGATGGGTGGGAAAGACAGATGCAATCTAGGGTATACTCTATAAAATCCAGAGGTCCCTCAACCCCAAGAACTCTAAGGCTCAATTCATTAAACCGGGAGCTCAAACAAGGGGAAGAGCATAGCTCACTGTCCTCAATAAGCCCAAACCCTTATCCAGGAGCGTCACATCCATCAATCCAAGTTGCTTTATGTCTGGAATCTGCTCATCAGTCGAAGTATGACGAAGTCTCACAACTCTCTACACCATATCATGTATCTAAAGTGAGAGATTCAAGGTGTCGATTTGCTGGTGCCAGGTATGTATTTTAATTTCTCCCTTAGTCTTTGTTACACAAATGGCTTCTTAAATCTTTCTATTAGTTTGTTTCTAGCTTATTTTTGCTTAGAAATTTGAATCAAAACATTATTTACAATCTATATTGAAGCAAAACTTCACTTTTCAAGAATCAAATGACAAAAATTCAAACTTTGTTTAGTGAATCTGAGTGTTTTCAAGTGAGTGAGAAGAGGCATTTAAAATTTAAAATCAAAAAGTACATTTGTGTTTTCTTCTTATGTGATGGGCGATTTTTAATTTTTTTTCAATTTGTTTTTGTGCCCAGGTTCAAATTCAAGTTCAATGTTTGAAACAAAATGCCAAGGAGTTTGGACCCTATGTGGGAATATGGTGAACTTGATACTATACCTGAATTTGGGGGGGTCAATAGAATGTATTTGGCTTGCAAGTTGTGTGGCAGGCACATGTTAGGGGGTGTAAACAGATTAAAACTTCATTTGGGGCAAATTCCGGGGTAAAATATAGAACTTTGCCCAAATCCAATTCCAGAAATCATATGGTAGGGCATTAAATCATTGATGGATAAAGAGGAGGGCAAAGACACCAGGGAAGCAGTAAAAAGCCAACTTGTAGGGGCCTCAAGAGTGGGGGGAAGTGAGAGTGGTTCTTCAACATCCCCTTCTACACCCACATGTCCCAACGCCTCAACTTTCTCATCTTTTTTATTCCTAGAACCGCACCTGGTGCACAACCTAGCATCAAATCGACACTTAAAAAAGAGGAAAAGACAGAAGCTGATAGGTTGGTTAGTAAGTGTATTCTATGGTGTGATGCTCCTTTCAACATTGCCATGACAAACCCAATCTACCAACCTATGTTTGATGTTGTTGTTGTCATTGGCCCGGGGTACAAAGCCCCTACCTTTAAAGAGTTGAGAGGGCCTCTTCTTCAAGACAAAAAGTCTGATTGCACTACTAGATTGGAGGAGTTTAGGGCATCATGGGAACACACTAGATGCACAACCATGTCAGATAGTTGGACTGACCAGAAGGGTAGGACCCTTCTTAACTTCTTGATTAGTTGTCCCAAGGGGACAATGTTTATGAAATCTGTTGATGCATCTGCACACATTAAAGATGCACATTTATTATGTGAGTTATTGGACATCTTCATTCAGGAAGTAGGTCCACGACATGGTCCAAGTCATAATGGACAACGCTGCAAATTATGTTGTTGCTGGCAGGTTGTTTATGGAGAGGTATCTTAACTTGTTTTAGACACCTTGTGCTTCTCATTGTATTGACTTGCTATTGGAGGATATAGGTAAGATTCCGCTTGTGAGGGATATTGTTGAATCATCTAGGAGCATAACAAAATTTATATATAATCATGCATTTGTGCTTAGCTTGATGAGAAGATTCACCAGCAACAAAGAGTTGGTGCGTCTTGCCATTACACGATTTTCCACTACATTCATATCTCTTCAGTCTCTGTTGAATTCTATGTGGGATATGAAGAGCATGTTTCTTTCACAAGATTGGTGTGCTTTATCTATTAGTCACAAACTAGAGGGTGAGGGCATATGCAAACTAGTTTCATATGATCAGGGTTTTGGGTAGGAGTACAAGAGGTATGTGCCATTTTAGAACCTTTGGTAAGGGTTCTTCAGTTGGTTGATGGAGACAAGCCCACAATGGGTGTTGAAGAATGTAACTAGGTTCGATCTTTATAAAATGTATTTGAGTCACAATGAAATGTATTTATCAAAAGAATGAAAAAGAAATTATTTATTATTATTATTATGACATATTAAAGCACGGGTTTCATGCTTGAGTCATCATGTTTTAGGTCAAAGCAGTGTTGTGAAAATCGCGTTTAAATCGCGCGTTTTTCAAAAAATCGCGATTTTTTCCCTTTGGCGATTAAATCGCGCTTTTTAAGGGAAAAAATCGCGGTAAAAAAATTTTTCCCGATTTTTTGAAAAAAGCGCGATTTTTTCGGTAAAACGCGCGGGGTCGGGCGGCAGCGAGTTTTATATAAAAAAATAAGATTTTTTTTTGCCCATTTGGACAGCGCGCGGATTAGGAAGAGCTCTGAGCTGGAGAGAGGGTTTGGAGGGCGATTTCGCCGATTCAAAGGGTCTACGCTCACCATTTCGAGAGGAGATCGCCATTTTCACCGTAGAAACGATATGTAGGTTGATTTTTTTTAGTTTTCATTGTTTCAAAACAATGTTTTTCTATGTTTTTAATTTTTTTTTGTTGAAAAACTTCATATGGGCACCATTTTTTGTTTGTTTTCATTGTGTTTAAAGAATTGTTTGTATTTCTTCATTGATTTGGGATGGGTAGCTTGGTATGGCTATGGGAACCAATTTTTTGTTTTTTGTTTTCATGTTTTTTAAACATTGTTTATGTTTTTAAATTTTTTCATTGTTTTTGGCATTTGCTTGCCATTTGGTTGGGTAACTTGGGTTTGGAAGTTTGGATTCTATCATTCTAGATATTTGTAACTTGTAATTTTGTAAATGGCAAATGCTAAATTGTAATCCTAAATTCATATTTCCTAATCCTTATTATTTTAATTTTTTTCCATAGGTTTGCAACTTCAAAGTTAAAAAACAAACATGCCAAGGAAATTGGATCCTTTCTGGGATTATGGTGAGCCTACAACTCCGAATGATAGACAAAACTTGACTTGCAAGTTGTGTGGATATAAAAGGGGGGGTGTATAGGTTGAATTTTCACCTTGCACGAATCCCTGGACATGATGTGACGCCTTGTCCAAATACAAATGCTGAACTTATCCTACAAGCCACGAGAGCACTGGATGAATTAGAGCAGACTAGAGAGGCCAAAGAAGAAGTGAAAAGGCAACTAAAAAGGTCGGCTGAAGGAAGTGGTGCTGGTTCTACTGCAGCATCAGTGAATCCGATAGCTGCATCATCATTTTTTGTTCCTCGAACCACACCTGGTTCACAGCCATCTATTGGTTCAATGCTAAAAAGAAACGAGAAAGAAAAAGCTGACAACTTGCTAGCAAAATTTCTCCTCTGGAGTGATATTCCTTTCAGCATCGTAAGGAATAATCTTTTTTTCCAACCTGCTGTTGATGCTATTGCCAGTGTTGGCCCGGGGTACAAAATCCCTTCTTATCATGATTTCAGAGGCCGGATTCTTCAAGATCAAAAGCGTGACTGCACCCAAAGATTGGAGGATTTTAGGGCATCATGGGCAAAAACAGGATGCACTATTATGTCCGATGGTTGGACTGACCAAAAGGGGAGAAGCCTTTTAAACTTCTTGGTTAGTTGTCCCCAGGGGACTATGTTTATGAAATCTGTTGATGCATCTCACCAAATCAAAGATGCAAAAACTTTATGTGATTTGTTGGATGCGTTTATTTTGGAGGTGGGTGAAGAGCATGTTGTCCAAGTCATCACGGACAATTCTGCAAATTATGTTGCTGCTGGTAGGATGCTTATGGACAGGCATCCTACTTTATTTTGGACACCTT